>PITA01019456.1:17815-37551 GCA_004023965.1 Spilogale gracilis | reverse complement strand
AAATCCTAAAAAAAAAAAAGAAGAGAAGAGAACCCACAGGCTCCCTTTCCTCTCTGCCTTGTGAGATCTTAGCGAGAAGACAGAATTGTGAGAAATAAATGTGTGTTGTTTAAACCCTTCGTCTGTGGAATTTTTGTTTTAGCAGCCCCAACAGACAAGATAGGAACACAACCCAGAACAGAGATCGGAGCTACCTTTTGAATTTGTATAGCTGTTGGGAAAGAAGAGTTTCTTGCCCTGAAATCGCTAGATGGAAGGACAACTTCAGTCCCTCCATAGAGGGGGCTGGCCTGGGAAGGCAGCCAGCTGAGAAGGAAGCAGGGCCAAAGGGTATGAAGGGAGAGGCATGGCTTGATGAGGTTATCCCTGACCCTACAAACCTGCATAGCTAAATATAGATCTCCCTCTGGGACTTCTCAGCCAGTAAATTCATCTATCTTGCTTAAGACATAAGTTGGGACTGTCACTTGCAAACCCTGGGTCCTGGTCTCCACATTCTGGGAGGTCTCTGATCCCAGCTGATCTCCTCAGCCATGGGGAGCCCAGATTCAGGGATGAAGCTCCTGGCGTCTCTGGCTCTCAAGGTCTGGGCCACCGGGCCAGCCCCAGTCGACGCAGCTGGACAGCCAGCCAGCACCTTACCTGAAATGCTCAGGTGATCACCACAGACAGAATCCCGGCCATTCCAGAGAACAGATTTGGCAGCAAGTAAAGTTCAAGTACAGAGGTAAAATTGCATCATAGCGAAAAATGAAAGTTTCTGTAAAACATGAAGATCTGCTTCTACTGAGCCACAGCGGCGAGATGCGAACAACGGCTCTGCGCCACAGGGCTTTCCCCGGCCGGGCAGCGTCACCTTCCGGCAACGCTTTCTCCAAGCCTTCCCTGCTCCTCGATGAGGAAAGTCAGTGTTCACTGAAAGTCCAATCCACCCTGAATTCACCAGCAGCTACCCCCTCAGAGACCCTGATTCCTACCTGAAGCCTTAAATCCTGCTGAACTGAAATCCTGCTAAGCCCCTGGGCCAAACGCCATAGCTGAAGGAATTCAGAAGCCCCAGAGAATAAAGAACCCCAGGGCAAATGCAAAAATACTAATTTGTTCTGAAGGCCCAGAGGAAAGGCGCAGGGGAGAGGAGGGACAGTGGCGCTTCTTCCTTTGGCTTAACCCCTTGAGGGTGAATTAGCGCCATCCTCAGCTGACTGGCTGTGTAGCTTCTAAATGTCTGTGAAGGCCAAACCATGTTTCCTAAAAAAAAAATCAGAAGAGTTTTCACAAAGGACCTTAACTGGATGCCTCAGGCTTCCTGGGTGAGAGTTAGAAGTTTCTGAAAAAATAGTCCATTCCTCTACCGTCTGTAGAGCACCTTCTATGTGCCGGCAACGTGATTCAGCCCTGGAGCTGCAGCTAGGGAAATTGGTGAGTGAAATTTGAGGGCAGCGCCAGGCAGTCGTGGTCTGCGAGATGCGGCCTGAGCTGAGTTTTAACAGACAACTGGAAATTAGCCCCAGGAGGAAGGTAGAAGAAGGCCCTGCTGGTGAAGGTGTGTCCCCAGGCATGAACCTGGAGCCCCTTGAGTGGTGAGCACATTTGGAGTCAAGACAGGGAGAGGCTGGCAAAGTAGGCAAGATATTACTCAGGGAGGGGCATGTGATGAACTGAAAGCATGTGAACTTTATCGGAGATCTTTGGGAGCACTGAAGAGCTAGAGGATGCCCTGAGCCAAAGGCATTAAAAGAATGAATAAGGTGGGACTCCAATGGAAGAGACGAGTAGAGGTAGTCCCTCAGGTCTACAGTTGGGTGAGAAGTAATAAAAGCTTTCCCCAATGGTAGGGGAATGGGGAGGGGAAGGGGGATTACAGGAGTTGAAAGAGCTAGATTCACTGGAATATAATACCTGATTGAAAGCAAAAGATGCAATGAGAAGTGGGATTCCAAGATAGTGAGTTCTTTGTTCTGGCACAGGCAGCTGGGGTAATGGTACCATCCCAGAAAATAAGGGACATCAGAAGATGGGTAAGTCTTGGAAGAGCCTGATGAGGAGTCTGGCTTTAGAATGCTAAATGGAGGAGCCTGGGGACAGCCACAGCATTGGTCCATGAAAAACTGGACATTCCTGAACGGGAGAGTGGGGAGGACACCAAAGGTACCAAGGGAGAAGGCAAGAAGAGCAGTGAGTGAGACACAGAGGCCCAGGGGACGTTCAGGAGACCATAAGGAGATGGAAAACAATGTCCAGCAAAGTAAGGTGGAAACCTAGAAAGCAGAGGCACCTGGAGAGAGAGGCTCAAAATGTGGGGGTGTGCAATCACACCAATATTCTAGAAAGATGGAGTCACCCCAGGGATAAAAGAATGCCACCTGGACTTGGAGAATGGCTGTCTTTCATGACATCAGTCTGGGCATTTGATCACAATACACCAGATCACAATGAGTGACGGAGGACTGAATGTATAGGTGGGCAGTGCTGACAGCTAGTGTAGACGATTCTTTCAAGAAGCTTGGCTGGGAAGGGAGAGAGAAAGGGAACTGAAGGAAGAAATTAGAGAAATATCGGATCAAGAACAGAGTACTGTTCAGACTAGAGAGACTGATGAGAATGTTGGTAGACAAGAGGCTGATGCCATGAGCAAGAGAACACAGACGCGGGTTTCCAGGGAGGTGGGCATCAGCAGCACACAGAGAAGGTCAGCCATGGGCAGGGGCACATCCCTTTCCTGGAGTGGGAGGAGTGGAGGAGCAGAGTAGGAGATGCACTAGGGGACGACCAGGGAGGACCTTGAGAATTTCTTGGGCCCTCAATTTTGTTCGGTTTTATCAGTGGACAGGATGGATCCTCCATCATGATGATCACAGAATGAAATGGAGGTTCGAACTGGAGTCAATGGAGAGGAACAGTCAGGAGGAGACACCAATGATCAAATGGGGCAGGGAATGGTCTAGGGACACTCTGAAGGGTTTCCCAGCAGCCATGGGAACCCAGGACTCTAATGATCCAGATGATGTGATGGAGAAGTCCTCCTACTAGCAGTCAGAGCCCCAGGAAGGAGCAGGTGGTTTAGCTAGACGAGCACACACAGAAGGATAAATGAACAAGAGGGATGAGAGAGAGAGATGCGGGTTAGAGTGAAATCCCAACCACAACAGTCAAGTGAAACCAAGCCTTGAGTTAATAGCAGTCACTGGTTCAGGTGTGTAGTGCAAGGGGCCAGGTCTCGTCTGTGTATAGGCTAGAGTTCCTCTTCCACAAAGATAGTGTCTGTAGGCAGATGAAATAAGAATGAAAAGAGCAGGCGTTTTAGAATCAGGCACATGGGGTTAAAACCATCCATATAATTTCCTTCTCTGAGCTCACATTTCTGGTCCACGAAATATGAAAAGTACATGCTTTGGAGGATGAACAAGGATTAAATGAGATGATTAATACAGAGCACCCCTGCTAGGCTGTAGACTCCATCAGGTGCCTGTTTTGTTACTCAGGGCTCTGGCTTCTGCCTTGAACAGGTGCTTGGCACATGGTAGGCCCTCAACAAATCCTAAGTTCCTGTCTCATCTGTTAGGCAATATACTCCAAAGTACCCTCTCTGTCCCTGGAGTAAGCTACCCCTAGACCATTGGTATTCCTTCTTTTGGCCCATCCAATCTCAGTTACTTGCAATGGTAAGAATGGAATGTTGATCTACACTTCCTTGAGCCAGCTTATTATTTAGCTTAGTGCTTTCAGAAGTGTAGACACCACGGAGGTTGAACTCTAAGACCACAGAATTGCTAGAACCCGTGGCTGCCCAACCACCCATGTGTGGCTTGAGCTCTTCATCGCAGCCCTGTGGGCTCAGAGGTAATCTCTGATGATGTGGGGAGAAGCTTCCCTCTTCAGCACATGCAAGGATGGACTGCAGGAGAAAGGAAGGAGCAGGGACCTTTCCTTAATCAGCCACCCAGGACTCAAGATCACGAGGAATAGGGACTCTCTGGGGACAACCGCTGGAGTATGGAATTTACATTGCAGGTTGGGGAAGTTGTCAAAAGATCCAGAAGAAAACAAACAAATAAACAGAGCCAATACCATGCTTGCTAGGAGGTTTTGGACGGTGAGGAGACAGGCTGCCCAACCCAATGGACAGTCAGTCTGACAAGCCAGCGAGAGATAACCGTGGGGCCACCATTATTCAGATAACACCAGTGATATTTATCTGAAACAGACAGCCAAGAGCTGTTGCCTGGATTTTGCTAAAGAATAAATCCAAGAGTAAATCAGGCATGCATAAGAAGTAGAGCTCAGGTGGGCTGAGAAACTACAGCCTGAGCAGGCACTAGCCAATCCAGAGTCAAGTCCAAAGTGCATCTCTGGGACATTATGGCCTCATGACCATGATGTGTTCCCAATTTCCATCCTCCCTTTCTTCCTTTTAGTAAGAGAGCTCCTAGACGTTAGTTGGGCATATTTAGTTGGCCTAGCTACAGACTGCATTTCCCAGACTCACCTGCAGCCAAGTGTACCCGGTCCTGGTCAATGAGCGATCTGAGCGGAAGGGTCTGAACAGCCGAGGTACATCAGCGAGAAGGGGGCTGTTCACCTGCAGGCCAGAACAGAATGTGGATGTACCTGAGAAGCTACAACTAGACCGAAGAGGGGGACACCCTAGGCCCCAAGGGGGTGGGAAGGAACGCAGTTTAAGGAACCTGGCGAAAAAGAAATGCACTTCTATCCTTTTGGAACCAGTGTATTTTGGGGTCTTTTTGTTACAACTTACCCTGTGCCCGAAGTCATACAGACTATTTCCCAGAGATACAGTTACTAATAGTTTGAGTAGCCATAGTGATATTTATTAAAAACTTAGAGTGTACCAGGCAGTGTTTTAGACACTCTGTATATGTTGTCTCATTTAATCCACACAGTGCTCCCCAGATAAGGCCTGTTATCCACATTTTACAGGAGGCACTGGGAGATCCTGTTCTTTGTGTGAAGATGCATAGCTACTGAGTGGCCTAACTAGTAGTCAGGCCAGCACTCTGGATGGAGCTCCTATCCTTGGAGCTCCTATCCTTCTCTCTCCTTTTCAGAGCAGAACATTTTATAGTTCCATGTTGCATAAAGGACACAACTTACTCTCACTACCATTTCTTCAAAATCACTGCAGGACCAAGGCAAGTCATTTGGTTTCTGTGCTGTTGGTTTTCTCCAAGAGAGCACAGGAAGGGGACCCAAACTATCGATCTCCCGAAACTGCGGGCAGGAGAAAATGAATTCACGTACGTGTAAGAAATGCTTTCGAAGCTATCAAGTGTGGCATATGTGGAACAGTGCCTTAATGCAGGCTGGGAAATACGCAAAATCAAAATAAGAAACTGCACTCGATTTTTTAAAGCAAATGTCATCTAGCAATTTGGCAGATCGCCTGGAGAGGCTGTGGAATCTGTTGAGAGGGGTATGTCTGGTTTTGGGCATCCGTCACCCTCAACGGAAAAGGGGAGAGATTAATAGAAATTCATTGAAAGAGAGCACACCTGTGTGCCTGGTGTGCATGCGTGTGGTGGGCGTGCACACACACACACACACACACACACACACACACAGGCTCTTGCACACACACTCAATAGAAGGCTCAATAGAAGAGAATTATTATTATCAAGAGCAGGAGGACCAGTACTTTGCAATGCCCCTAGGAACTGGGCAGGTACCGAGGTCGGGGAGTGGGGTGGCGGGGCAGGCAACATGTTTGCATGGGAGTGGGGACAGCCATGTAAGCCTAGTGTCTGGGCCTCTCGGAGTCAAGCATGAACTCTCCCCCATTTTCCAAGAATGCTTGAATTAATCAATATATAAAACACTTCAGGGGCCAGCAATTGATCTCTGGGGCCTAGTCCTGCCACCTGATGTCACATCTGGCTCTTTCAGATGCTTAATCATCATTTTGGATGAGCCACAGTTCAGCGTTCTCTCCGCTACCCCCACCCTGCCCTGTACCCCAGGCCACCTTCCTCTTCCTTCTTCCTCATCGTCACTCCACCCGCTGGTAAAGCCAGCTTTCTCTTTGCCCCCTACTCTCAGACCTCCCCTTCCTTTCCTTCTAGCATATACCCAGTGATCTTGAAGACACCAAGCAGCTTCCCTCCTCTGCGTGCCAATCAATGCAAAGTTTCTACTTTCTGCCAACATAATCTCAACCTGCTACCCGCCCCCAACGCATGATAATTTTTGCACACAGTCTCAGGAAGTAAGGCGGATTATAGTTAGCTCTCAATTGTCTGTAATGAAGGAGGGGGGCAGGGAGGCACAGATAACATGAGAGAAGAGGCACCCCAAAGTCACAAGGCTTTGCCTTTAGTGTTCGATGGCACGCGGGTCCGAAGCGTGTCACGGCAGCCCCCAGTGGAGGTGGAGACAAACGGACGCATGGCCTGCAGAGAGCCTGGAAAAGGATTTACGGAGCTCTGCCTCCAGCCGAGGTGGAGTTGATGATCTGGCTCCTGTCTCCCCTCCACCTTTCCCTCCTCCAAGGGCCCTGCCTGGGTCCTGAGGATGCCCAGGAAACTTTGCAGGCTGACTGCCCCGAGCTGGCCACACCCCCCATGCCCACCCACGTTGTGGCCATTAGCTTCATTGCCTCCCCCTCCTCCCCGCCCCGGAAAGCTTGCAGCCCCCAAGACTGACAGTTATGCTGAGAGGTTTCAGTTTTACTTTCTCCACTTTCACATGACCTTGGCATTCTGGTGCAATGGCACGGACCGCAAGGCCCCCGCAGGATGGGGGGCACAGTGGAGAAACGCCACCCATACCTGAGGTCATCGGGTGCTACCTGTCAGGAGCTGAGCCCTGACTTCCAGAGGTTCCCCCTGACCTGGGGAAAGCCCCTGGGCAGCCAGTGGTGTGTGTGTGTGTGTGTGTGTGTGTGTGTGTGTGTGTGTGCATGCTGTTCCGGGGCACGGGAGAGGCTGTGCCGTGTTCTGTGCCCTCCTGACTTACTGTTGCTTTGGGACGTCGGGACTAGAGCTACAAACAGTTCCTCTCTTTGTTTCCACAGCCTCGCAGAATATGTGCTTCCCCCAAAAAGGCATAAAGGTCCTCTTTCTTCGGCTCGCCTGCGCCACTGCTGGGGCTGTTCATGGGACTCGGGTGGGTCTGTGAGCCCAGGCCAGCCCTGCGTGCTCACGTGGCCCCTGTCAGGGTGTGTGGCCTCCTGTGGCCTCCTGGGCAGGCAGCCAGCTCGGGTTCTTAAAGCGGCAGAGCCTCCAGAGGCTGGGTTCCCGTTCCTTCCTGCGGGAATCAGCCTACTCCTCCCTGGAAAGGGGGATGCAAAACGCAAGGGGCTTGGGGGAACTTTAAAAAGTCCTGATGCCTGAGTGGCAGCCCCAGAAAGTGGGATGTGATTCATCTAGGAGTAGGGCTGGAGCACTGTCCCCAAGAGTCTAATAGCCCTGAGTGTTGGGAATCACCCTAGTGCCTCTCAGAACTCAGTGTGCTCGGGAACCACTTGCGGATCCTGTTCAAAAGCACATTCTGATCCAGAAAGCATAGGGTCAAGGTTCTACATGTCCAGCCAGCTCCCGCGAGATGCAATGGTCTCCGCTGCACAGACCACGCTGAGTAGCAGAGGTGAAAGTCGTAGCAGCATCCTGCCGCTCCCATTCAGAGGCCTGGACCTCCTCACTCATCGTGGCCAGCTGTTGTGAGAATTAACTGAGGCAGACACGGAACCCTTGGAAAGGGCTCAGTAGATGTGGGCTCCCTCAAGGGTAGAGCACGATCTGCTTTCCTCTCCTGCTTCAAAGCCATCTGACTTCTCTTTTGCCCCAGGATCAAGCCGAAACACCACCCAAGTTCCCTTATCGAATGGTCCCTGCTCACACCTGCGGCTTCCCGTCCTGCCTCTCATGCATCTTGGCATCCCTCACCTCAAAACATGAGGCACACACATGCAAGCCAACGACTGGTGCTCCCTTTCATCTCTGTGCTCTCGTGGGCCCCTCCAGGGTCTGGTTCACCTTTTCCATCCTCTGCTCCACTGGCTAACTTTTCTTCCCTGACGATTTGGTGCAGGTGCGAGCTTCCTCAGACAGCACTTCCTGGCTGTACAGGAGCGGTGCCTCCTCTGGGTTCCCACAGCATGCTGTGCTTCTCCTCCCAAAGCCCCTACTTTTAGGTTTCATCAGTGTCCATTCTGTCTTGACTCTTTGCCCCCGATGGTTGGAAGCTCAGGGAAGTCTGAGCTCATGACTGTATTAAATAGTATTGGAATGAATCAGTGAGAGAACAGTAGAATGAATGGGTTTAATTAATTGAATGAATGAATGAAAGTTCTCCTGTGTTATAGAATCAGGAAACCCGTGTTGCGCAATCCCCGCCCCCCCAACCAGGCAGCTATCTCTGACCAGTCAGGCCCTCCCATGTAGCACTGCCAAGGTCCCCAGATGCTCCTCCTTCACTGTCCCCAGCCCTAGCTGGGGAGTTGCTCTGATGGACGTCCTGTTCTAGAGGATAAACCGAAATAAAAGGGAGTTGTTACATTTGTCCTAAGTCACAGAGGAGCCAGACCCCAGGTGTTACATTAAACTTTATTAGGGACACTAATCCAAAGATGGAAATAACCCAAGCGTCCACCGACAGATGAATGGATAAGCAGAAGGTGGCCTATAGACACACAATGGGATCTCCAAAAAAGGACGAAAGTCTATAAGCACTGCAACATGGATGAACCTTGAAGACATTCCACTAAGTGAAAAAGTCTGACACCAAAGGACAAGTATTATCTGATTCCACTCATATGAGGTACTTAGAAGAGTCAAATTCATAGAGTCAGAGAATAGATGAGTGATTACTAGGGGCTGGAGGGGCAGGGAGTGGGAGTTTCCATCTACTGGGTACAGAGCTTCTGTTTGGGACGATGACAAAGTTCTGGAAATGGATACTGCTGAAGGCTGAACGACACTGTGAAGGTGCCTGATGCCAGAGAACTCCACTTAAACGTGGTGAAAATGGTCATTTCTATGTGTCTATATTTGACCTCACACACACAAAAGGCTTTATTGAATCCTAAGGCACCGCGACACCCTAACTAATGCCCATCCCTCAAGCGGTGACTATTTATACAAGAGGCAGATCTTCAGGGCCTGGAACACACCCTAGCCTTTTCTTTCGGCTTTTTCCTTGCGGCATAAAGCTGAGATGGAGAGCCCCCAGACGGCCGGACTGCAGGGACTACCAGAGGTATGAGAATGTCAAATATTTACTGTTGGTTTCTTCAGTGGGTGAGATCCAGCAAAACTCCTAGAGGAGGGAACCAGCACAACGTTCCAATAGCGTCACAGCATGCTTTGGGGAAGAAGTTGTTGCTTGTGTCCAAAGAATTTAGGAGTATAATCAAGCTATTGTTGGTAATTGCTTAGCTAACATGAGTCCTGCTCAAAAAAAAAAAAAAAAAATTAAACCCAGGTGACTACTGTATGCCAGGTAATTGAAACTAGTCCAAAGTTAAGAAAAGGGTAGGCCATGGAGGGGATTGAGTGGGTGATAGAAATAGGAATTTGAGATGCTTTGCCCAGCCTGAATTCGATGGGAAGCTTCCAGAAGTGGCTGCTCCTTCACAGTGGTGGGGCTGAGGGATCCGTCCTCAAGAGTGGATCTGGCCTCTGATTAGGACTGAGGTTTCTGCCAACTGCTGAAGAGAGATCAAAGACCATGTCTTGTTCTGGCTCCACGGAGACCTCGAGGAGAAACCACACGCCATCGGCCTGCAGCCAGCTCCCCTCGGCCTCATTTCACTCGTTTTACATCAGCCCTGGGAAATATGGGTTAGGCAGGAAACATGCAAATCCCTGTTTGCCGAATTCGCAGAGGTAGCCGGGAAGGACTTGGATTCTGGTTGCTGACTCTCTCTGGATCAGGCCAGGTCTCCAGCCACCTTTCTGCCTTCTCGGACATCATACAACTTCCCCTTTCTGCAAAGCACACCTGTTACTCTGATCTCTGGCCTCCCTGACCTCTGGAAGGGAAAGCAGCGAAGGAAATCCCTGAGTATTACAAACTGCCCCTTTCACCTGCCAGAGGAGGCCCCTAGAGTGGAGGGGAGCCAAAATATGAAGACCTCCAGGCCTCAGAGCCCCCGTGGGTCCAGGGAGGGACATACGGCAGACTTCAAGACTTCCCTCATCAGCGGATCTCAAATCAACTTTTACTTCCTTCGAAAGTGTCCCTGGCCCCCTAGACCAAGCTGGCACCTTCTATTGCAAGTTCTCATAACTGCCAGAGTTTTCCTTCAAATCACTTTAGGGAGCTCTAAATTCATAAAAATATTTGGTTGTCTGATGTTCCCACCAGACATTAAGTTGCATGAGAGCAGGAAGCACGCCTGTTTTTCTGGCTGCCAAGTCCCCTGCTCCTAAGAAAGTGACTGGACTGTAGGGACTGGCAGGTAGTAGGAGCTCTATCCATGCTTGACTGAGTCAGTTAAGTGGAGACAGAGGAGCGTTCTGAGGGATTTCACTGGGGCCCTGAAATTCAACTTGCTCCCATGTTTGTTGCACTTTATTCCAAAGTTACATTATAATAGCTATCATTTCCAACCATAGCTGTAACCATGGTAACCACTTACTGAGTTCTTCCTATTTGCCATGTTCATGTTTTATCCTATTTAGGGGTTTGTCTCTTTTGATCCAGACAAGCAGAGAAGGCACTATAGTTACGCCCCTATCAACGATGAGAGCACCGAAGCTCCAAAGGGCTAATCGAGCGGTAGCAGGAGTTTGACTCTTGCTGGATTTTGTCATGTAAAATCCATGAAGGAACTGAGGCTCAGAGAGGTCAAGCAGTCTGTTCAAGGTTAAACAGCGAGGAAGCCACAGAGTCACGTTTCAAACTGGACTCAGATTCCAAAAGACTGCCCTGCAAAAGAAGGTTGAATCTCATTTCAGACATTGACCAGAGAAGTCCCGGGGTGAGTCCATCAGGGTGAATCAGAGCCAGAAATTCCAAGTCCACTGAACAGGGACCAGAAGTTGCTGCTGAAGGGTCTGACGGCCTGACTCCAGCCTGAGGCCCACGGCACCTTTCCGTCTGCCTCCTCCTCCAGGAATCACCTTACCTCACTGGGTTTCCCAGGCCGGCAGCTCCCTGGGGTTAAACCGTTTATCTAGGACCAAAGCCTGGGGGCCGGAGAGCGTTTCCTGTGCCCTCCTTGTAAATCTCCTTGCCTTCACAGGCAGCAGCTGGCCCCACACAGCTGGGAGTTCCCAAAAGGCTAAACGGCCTCGTCCCCTGTCTTAGGAGCAGAGCCCTTCTTGAGTTCATTTCGCTGGCAGAGCAGGGGGAAATCGCGGCCCTTGTTGGAAAGCCCCCCCCCCCCCAGCTGGAGGTTCCATAACCACCGCTGACCTGCCCGCTGGTTTTTAGAGTTCTCGAAAGTGCGTTCCTCAGCCACAAATAATGCTATTGTCACAGCAGAATTTCCTGTTTTGCACAAATCAACCATATTAAAAACAGAAAGAGGCAAGAAGCCGGCATCCATTGTATCTGCTCAGTTGCTTGACTTCTAGGGGTGGTTTCGGGGTGGGCAAAGGCACATAAAGGGCACGGGGCCACCAGCCTTCCTTTCCAATGCCTGCTGTTCCAGCATCCCCAGCAAATTCACAATACATTTCCCTTGACTGGTCCTGGCACCCTGGTCGTCTCCGCTCATTCTCCACACGGCTTGCGGACCCACAGCCCCCAGGAGGTATATTTGGTCACACCGTCTGTTTGTTCCAGACCCTCCAGTGCCCTTTCCAAAGACCACAGAGTAACGTCTGAAGACTTAGCCAGGCATCTTAGCCTTCCTCACGTGACTGTGATCACATTTACACAGACTCTGCTTCTGGGGCTGAAACCAGGGTGTGAAATTTAAGAGAGCACCAAAGAACTCAGTAATTGAAAGTACTGATTAAAAAAAAAAAAGTCAAAATTAATGCAAAAAAATCCATGATAGCAAAATACCTAAATTCCCCATAAAGATAGGGTCAGGTCCTGAACGTATATGACCCCCTGTCTCCCACCTTCTCCCACCCAGCTCCTGACCCCTCGCCACCTACTTTGGTTTTTCCTAGCACTTCTCACCATCTGATGCATCTTCCCGTTTATTTCTCTCCAGTTACCGCACTAGAATCGAAGCTTTGTGAGAGCAAGGCCTGATGTCTGATTGTTCGTGGATGAATCCCAAAACCTGGAACGAGGCCTGGTGCATGGCCTATCCTGAATTAATATTCGTCAAATTAAGTCTCTTCAATCTAACTCCTGTGTGCAACCTCAACATAACATGCAGATAAATGAAGGTTTTAAGTTTGTATGAAATAATTTTCTACATTCAAATTTATATAATCACTTAGAAAGACAGCCATAGAAAGCATTTTGGTTTATTTGAACATAAAAATCTGAAATGGTATTATGGACACTGTAGGCATCACCCCTCCGCCCATCACACCCTCCACCCAGCAATATAAACACTGAATTTCAAAATTTTACTTTGTTATTGCATTTTCTTTTTTAAAAAAAGATCTATTTTGTTTATTTTAGAGAGAGAAAGCATAAGTGGGAGGGGCAGAGAGAATCTCAAGTAGACTTCATGCTCAGTGTGGAGCCCGATGTGGGGCTCCCAACTCATGACCTTGAGCCTACACCAAGAATCAGATGCTTAACTGACTGTATCACCCAGGAGCCCCTATTGCATTTTGTTTGTACAATCTCAACAGAATATGATTCACCAAGATAAGCATTTGCAAAATATAACTACTAAAAAAAAAAAACCCTCAAACTTTAAATTAGTGAATTATATGGTATGTGACTATTACTCCAAAAAATCTGTTAAACAAAATAGTCCCTCTTACAACTCTTCTCTAGATGAATGAAGATTTTCTTTTATGAAACAGAGATGGAAGGAGACACTTACTTCCTCAGTTGGGATGAAAATCTGTCAACCAGAAACAAAACTCAATGTGTCCATGCTTTCTACCATCTTGAAATTTAGCCTGCAACCCATTCATAAGTGTGTTCTTCTTTTTATAGCTTTAAAATAGTTGGAAAGAGGAGGAGTTAATGGAGCATGTGACTCTTGATCTCGGGGTCATGAGTTCAAGCCCCCCATTGGGTGGAGGGATTACATAAAATAAATAAATAAGTAAATACCCTAAAACACCTCAATTTTATTTAAAAATTTTTTTGAATTTATGTGGCAGAGAGAGACATAGGAAGAGAGGGAATACAAGCAAGGGGATTGGGAGAGGGAGAAGCAGGGAGCTCTACCGAGCAGGGAGCCCAGTGTGGGGCTTGATCCCCGGACCATGGGACCATGACCTGAGCTGAAGGCAGACACTTAAGACTGAGCCATCCAGGCGTCCAAAGGTCTCAATTTTAAAAAATATTTTTAAGTATATCTTGAAATAGGAATTTGAATATGTCATCACTACGCTGTACAACTCAAAAACTAAAATGTTATGTGTCACTGATACTTCAATAGAAAAAAAATATAAACACTGAATTTCAAAAGTGAGGACGTACCTGAAGCATCTTTGACAAATCGGTTTCATGGAAACCTGTCTGACAGCTGTGGTATTCCGCCAACTCGGTGTCCATCCGAGGCTAGCTATCACTTCCTTGTACCGTTCTGTGTCTGTTTCCTGTGTCCTCATTGCAAGCAAGTTCCTAGCCTGAGTACTGTGCCTGGCTCACATCTCATTCTCAAATTGTGTTTCTGTTTTGTTTTGCTTGGAATTAGATTGAACTTGACCTCTGTGTTGATTTGATCTTGTGAGTCCTCAGTAGTTATCTACCTTTGAGCTCTCTGGTCAAAGGAAAAAAAGACATGCAGTTTTCATGTCACAAAGTCAGAAACACCAATAATAACTATTAGCATTTAAACTCTTGAGTTTTACTTGGTTTTCCTCTTTCAGCGGTTATAGCTCGGTGCAACAGGTGCTATTATTATCCCCATTTTACTGAGGAAGAGACTAAGGCTGCCCAGTAACTGGGAAGAAATTGTTACTATGGTCACACACCTGGGAAGCTGCGAGCTGGCATCCAAATGATACCGGCTGGCTCCAGAGGCCACATGCAAATAGTAGGAAGCCACCGGGCGAGTTAGGAAGAGAGGGCAAAGAGAAATGTGAGAAGAAACCCCAGGACTGAGTTAGGCAGAAGAAGAACATACAAAGGGATGGCCTAAATCATAGGTGGAAAACCAAGAGAGAGAGAAACATCACAGAATCCAAGAGAGAAGGGCTGGGTGTGTTGGGCATGGAAAATAGTTGCCCAGACTTGGCATCATGGGGGCTCTTGGGAACCTTGACAAAAGCGGTCTCTGAAGCAGGGGTCTCAATGGCCACTCTATTGACATTTCATGGCTAGATAAGTCTCTGCTGTGGGGGGCTGTCCCGTGCACTGTACATTGTTAAGCCCCATCTCTGAACTGCACCTGCTAGGGGCCAGTGGAACCCTCCCCGGAGCCATAATGACCAAAAATATTTCCAGACATTACCGAGGTTCCCCTGTGGGACAAAAATGCACCAGGTTGAGAACTACTGCCCTGTCGAGTGGTGGGAACAGAAGCTAGATTGGAGGGAGGAGAGGAGAGAATGGGGAGTATGAGGGGAGAGCCAGAAATGAGGTGGGAGGCAGGGTCAAGGGGGATATCTGCTGTTGTCTTTAAGACTCATATACTTTTAGAAGTTATACACAGTTTTGTGTGTATGTATGTATGCATGTATATATACACATATGTACACACATACATGTATACATATGAGTTCTATTTTCACACATGTATATTATTATTCTTATATATGAAAGTTTAAAAACTCTCTACATATATATGAGACACAGCAGGGAAGATCTATAGGTTGATGGCAATGATCCAGGGGAGAATGAAAATTTGCTGAGGAAGGAGAGAGAGAGAGACAAGATGTGATTTTCTGGGATAAGCAAGAAGGAGTAGGACACAGACCACGGGATGAGGGATTTGCCTTTTGGAAGGAGTAGAAACACTTGCTCCAGTGTAAGAGAAGAAAGAGAAGTGTGTTGCCAAAGTAGATGTAGGACGATGTGTACACTTGATGGTGGCAAAAGGAGGGAGTTTCCATCTGTTGGTTTCTATTTTCCCAACCAAACACACAGCCTTGGTCAGCTGCAGAAGCTGGGATGGAGAGTGGGGAGGAGGAGGGAGGAAAAGGCACAATACTTGTATGGGAGCAACGCAAAGCAAGCCAACAAGAGAAGAGGTAGTGTTGATAGCGCATTTGCAGTCTGAGACCAGGAAGTTGAATGAAGCCAGCTTATGAGGTGTGAGGATTTTTCCAGTAACTTCATCTGTGCTGGTGTTAGCATGAGGCAGGTGGATGAAGCCTCTAGGGACTGGCCATAGCTGCTCCCAGGCAGTCTTCAGGAGCCAAGCCCCAACATTTGGTGGTTCTTCCTTTAGCAGGAGGGAAACATGCACCTTCAAGATCAAGAACGAGGGGCCAGAGCACCCTTTCATCCCTGGGAGCAGATGCACAAATCTCCCAGCCTATCCCCCACTCTCTAACTCTATCCTCTGTGCACGCAACTGTGAGCGCACTGAGCTGTACCCAAAGCCCACTGACCCTCCTCATTCTGCCAGCGATGCCCTGCTCCTCTGTAAGTCATGTCTGTCTCCCACTTCCAAGGACAGCTTCCTTTTGCCTACTGTTCCCAGTCCCAGAGAGAGGGATAGCAAGTCTGAGCAACGATTCCATGTAGGAATCGATGTGCAAAATTCTATACCTTATGATCTGCTCATCTTAAAATGAGGCAAGTCCTCTCCTAGACATGAGGCAAAAGTTAATTCCAATGAGAGAAATTTCAGTTCACCCCAACACCTCCTTCTGGAATCATCCATCTTCTCTCAGAGAGCACCCAGAATTCTGGAGAGCTGATCGCTTTTTTTGGAACCAGGAAATCAAATTAGAAAAATGATCTCTGGCAGCTTATTTTGACTTGACTCAAGAATGCTTCAATAAGCCAACTTGAGGATTTCTGTGACATTTGAATACTCCTAAAGTGTTAGGGTGTTACCCCCTATCGAGGAAAGGGATGGTTTTCAAATGTCTCCGTAATATCATTACAAGGACATCAGAACTGTTGGCTTTCTGAGATCTCCACGGTGTGACTGCTGAGCCAGGCTACTGGCAAAGGTCAGACTAACATCATACAGTAGTTTTCAAATGCAATGAGCATCTATCAGAATCCCCTGGAGGGCTTTCTGGGTCCCACCCCCAGACTTTGGGATTCAGCAGACCTAGGAAATTTGCATACCTAAGCTCCCAGAGGATGCTGCTGCCCCTGCTCTGGGGACCATACTTTATAACCACTGGCATAGTGGAAGAAGACAGGTGTTGGCTGGCATCAGATTCATGTTGGAATCCTGGTTTCATCAAGCAATGGAAGCCTGGGCAAGTTATTTCACTGCTCACTTATATAAAATGGGGGATCATACTACCCATTTGGAGAGCTTGTTTTGCAAATCAGAGAGAATCATATCAAGTCCACGGCCCTCAGTAGGCAGGCAGTAAAGGAAAGTGGCAACTATTTTTAATCACTCTTCTAACACACCTGCACAACTCCTAGCTCTTTAGGCACTCAAGACAAGTATCAACTTGGCCTCAGAAGTCATGAAGAGGTTACCAAATTGGTAATCTCTCCACCCTCTCTTCCTCCTCTTCTGAGCATCCAGGCACCAAAATAGACCCCCTACGCCCACCAATGCACTTCCAGCGATGACACTGCCACGCGGAGGAGATAACTGATCACTTTCACATTTTGTAATATTTTAAGTACGTTATCTTTAAAATCTAGGTCAGGATGAAAACTGAACTTGGGCTCATGAAATGTTAGAGCTGAGAAGGAACTTTAGAACCATCTAATTTTCTTGTTAATGATGGGAGAGCTAGAGGCGGGGGAAACTGAGATGGGGAGCCAGGCGGGGCGGGGCGGGGCAGAGCAGGGGGCCGGGGGGCGGGGACCTGTGAAGGCCACACAGCAAATCCCAGGGCAGGTGCAGCCCAGGAAGCCAGGTGTGCCCACTGTCAGCCCTAGGATGTCTGTCACCTCTTGATTTTGGCTTGGGAGGAGGGCAGGTGGTGGTGAGCATAGGGAAGGGTCACTGAAAAAACAGCTGTGCTGGGGACAGAAAATGTCCCGCTTTCATAAATACAATTGCAAATCCCCCAGGCTGATGGAGAGACCCAGGAGTTCTGAGTATGAGAGGTTGTCATCCAAAGGCAATGGTTAGATTTCCTCGGGGGACAGATCACAACCTCTGGGGAAAGGGGGCATTTTTATGCTTATCAGTGAAGGGCACCTGTTAAAAAGAATCTGAAAACACTGACCCTCCACGGTGTCACCTCCCTGCTTAATTTTTCACTCTCTTTAGCAGGTCAGAAGGCAGGCCAGTTTCTTTGCCTTAATTTTTTTTTCAACTACTTCCCGCATACAGATTCCTTCTGCTCTTCTTCATCTTCCCTCATCTTCCTCTAATATTAGCCCCCAAATGCAGAGAGACCTTACTCGGTGCCCAGTGCAGAACAGACATCCTTCACTTTGGTTTACTTTACAAAAAATGAATAGGTTTAAGACACATCTGCATTAATTTCTCTCCCATTCCGTCATTTTCCATGGTTCAGAAGCCTCCTATTGGTCAAGCACTCTTTAATTGCTGCGGTGGATCAAAGACAGCCCCCTTGCTGTTAGCCAGCGAGCATGTGCCGAGCAGAGGATTTGATGATCAACAAGATGGCCCAGTCCCTGCTCTTGTGAGTGTTCAGGCTGCCTTCTAGGAAATGATGTCTTTCCAGGAAAAGGGCAAGCACGGCCAGACTGGGAAAGGTGGGATGCTGGAGCTGTTCATATAAGCTTGTAGCAGCCGATTGTTACATTTTCAGGGATTTTGTGAGCCGCTGGTTAAACGCAGCCATTATTTAAAATTAAGTTATATAAATGTACAAACGTACAACTAATCAAAGGTACACACTCAGAACTCATCACAAAGATGATGGAAACACACTCCAAGGTGCTACGCACTCAAAAGTCATTGCTTCCCAAACATTTTTTGAGGTTTTACTATGATCCTGACATTCTTTGCATCTATATGGTAGAAAGGTAATGTGATGGTGCCCTGCTAGGCACTTCCCAGCTCTGCTTCAGCCATCACGCAGGTCCCTTGACATTGGCCAAGGGATAGCACCCCCCCCCCCACAGAGCTGGTTGTTAGCCATGTGGTAGCACACGGCTGCCTACCAGGGACAGCAGGAGGTAAAAGAACCAAATGAATAACCCAGAATATTTGGAGGGGGTGGCTCTAATTGGTCCTTGAATGCTAAGTAGAGAGAGACAGAGTGAAGGCGATCTGTCTACACCCATCTTGTGGGGATTGTCAGTGTCGAATTGTCTCTGGAGGGAAAGATGCGGCTATTTGTTTCAACAATAATTTTATTAAGATGTTATTCATATTCTTATGTAAGTTGCCCGTTCGAAGGGCACAGCTCAATAAGTTTTTCAGGATATTCAGAGTTGTGCAACCAAAACCACAATTAACTTTAGAACGTTTTCAACACCCTCAAGAGAAATTCTGGTGCCTATTAAGAGGCACTCCCCATTTTGCCCCAACTCCCCTCCCCACCCACAGTGTTAGGCAACCACTAATCTACCTTCTACCTTTAGAGATTTAAGGCGGTTTTTAAGACAAGCTGACACAGAAGCCAGAAACTGTACGAGTTCATCTTGGAGAGTATGTCAGGGGTTGCACGCCCTGGGCCAGCCAGTAACTTACCCAGCTTCCCCAGTGCGAGCTTGACAAAATGGCCTCCTGACTGTGGTTGACCCACCCCCTCCCACTGGGCCAACTGGCTTCCCTAGGAATGGAGCAAGGAGGAAAAGTTCATAGAGGTGAGCTAAGTTGTCACTCGAGCTGGCCCCAGGCTGAAGGTGTGAGCTGCACTCGTGACAGTTGAGGAATTTGGAGAAGCAAACCAGGGGCTGTGCACCGCCACAGGGGCCCAATGTGGCTACAGACTCAGAGCCTTCTAAGGAGACAGACCTCTCTGGAGAACTGTGGTGTGGCCAGTCTCTAGGCATTTCTGAGAAAGCTTAAAGCATTTGGGCTCCACCATTGACTTGGTGGCCCCAGGAGAGTACAAACTTCTCCACCATTGACTTGGTGGCCCCGGGAGGGCACAAACTTCTCCACCATTGACTTGGTGGCCCCAGGATTGGAAAGAGGGTCTTCCTCCCCAGTTTTTAACAGTGCATCACTCCACTGGTTCAGGGGGCCACTTATGTGGATTAACTTGAGGGCACCATGAAGATCTTTCCTATCTCAAAATAAATGCCCATCTCCAGCCAACAATAGCGCCTGAAGTCCCTGACATTCCTCTGAGTTACACCATAGTCCCCAGAGGCTACAGGTAAGATTCTTGTGATGAGGGCTTAGGTCAGGTGGTTTAGGCCAGCAAGATGCTGTTTTGGGGAACAGGGACTGGATCCCGCACAGAATGAGACATTGAGATGTGATGTTTGGATTGAGATGGCAAGCAGTAGTAATCATTCTAGATTATAAAGATAAGAGGGTGTATTTGCGGGAAAGGTGGACCCAGATGAGAACTGGGAAGGGTGGGGTGGGCCACTGAAGAGTACCACTGAAGAGATATAGAAAAAAGAGGGTCCTCACAGTGGCAGAAGGAAAGCAAATGGGAACTAGG
>PITA01019456.1:0-17715 GCA_004023965.1 Spilogale gracilis | reverse complement strand
CCTCTGATCTCCAGCTGTTGCCACATATCTGAACAGAATAAAGCATCTCTTTTGAAATCCACAAAACAAATTGATTGAACGATGTGTATTTTTTTTAAGAGGCTGGAGTCCATTAGGAGAAAAACACTCTCTTGGAAAGGAAAGTACATGGAGTACATCGAACATTCTCTTTCCTTCCTATGTAGCAGGGAGCACACTCCTACTTGCCTTGCTGCGGCGGGCAGTGAGGTCACCAAGATCAGGCTGGAAGGAGAGACCCTGTGAGGATCCCGAGAACCAGCCCCACTCCCTGCTGTGCTCAGCAGGAAAGAGCATTTCCCAGCCATGGCTCTTGGAAGCTCTTTGGGCAACGATGGGCTCATTTCTTAGCAGGAGTGACTGTTTTTGTGACCCCAAAGCACTCCCACCTGTGTCTACAGGCTCCTCAAGCTCTCTTTCTGAAGGGTTCCCCTGTCTCTGGGATCCCATCTCCATGTGGTTGTTGCTATTTTTGTGTGTTTAGTTGTTGTTGCTGTAAATTGCAGTAAAATGTACATAAGATAACATTTGCCACTTGTAGCGTGTACACTTCTGTGGCATTAAGAGTATGGACAGTGTTGTGAAACCACTTACCAGCTCTGGCTACTTCCAGAATGTTTCATCACTCCAAACGGAAGCCTTATACCTACTGAGCAGTTATCCCCCACTTCCCCGCCTTCTCACAGCTGCCGGCAACTGCTAATCTGCTTTCTCTCCCTGTGGATTTACCTATTCTGGACATTTCCTATGAACAGAGTCATACAATATGTGGCCTTTTGTGTCTGGCTTCCTTCGTTTAGCATAATACTTCAAAGTTTGTCCACGTTGTAGTACAAATCAGCCCTCCATTCCTTTTTTATAGCTAAATAATATTCTATTGCATGGATAGACCACCTTTGTGTATCTGTTGTTGCTATTCTGTACCTTCTATGCAAAGACAAAGCCTCACCCCTTCCTCCATTTCCACAATGACCCCCACTCACAGTTTCCTCCTGGGAATAATGATGCTTCATACCATCCTAGGAAGGTTAAATCATACATAACAAATAAAGTGACTCAAAGCACCCAGCAAACATCACTCAATATTATCATTAATGCTAACCTTAGGAGTATATGAGTTCCCCCTAATCCCTCTTTCTGTTGTATCCATCCATTTATTTTACAAAATAGCTTGAATACCATCAGGGTTTAACAGCAGAGAGGGAAGATACGTGGATTAGGTACTTGCAGGCATTGTGTTGAGTGCATTGCCCACTGGGTCTCTGCTGCACAGTTACAGCAAGAGGCTCCTGAACCATGTCTGCAGCAAACATTCTCCAGTGCCCCATGGCCATTCTTAGTCTCCAGCACACACAGGAGTGACTGTTTCTCATGTGGGGGCAGTCGCTGTTGGGGTGAATAAAAACTAAGTCATCCAAAGCCTTCACCATCATGCACTTCCTTAGTCCAGCAAATATTCATCTTAGGTAAAGATCTTCAACTTTGAAAAGGTTAGAAGCCACCAGCACACAATGACACTGAAAGAAACTGAAGTATTTCTTCTCAGTCTGGAGGACAAACCATTCCCAGGAGTTGATTGAACATCAGCGATGAGTTTGGTACTCTCCTAAGCGTGGAGGGGGAGTAGAAATATGAATAACCCAAGGGCAGTTTCTGTCCTGCACGCTCTGAAACTGAAAATGTGTCTGTACAGGATTGCAGGGATGGAAAAGGACATTTTCCTCCACCTTTCTAGGTTCTTGGCTGAGACAACCTCTGCAACAAGAGAGAAATTAACAAGAAAAAAACCCAAACAAACAAATTTAATTTGTAAGTACTGGGTCCCAAGGAAAAGAGACCCAAAAAGTACCCAAGCAGACAGCTTCTATACCTTTTAGACAAACAATAAATTTGTGAAGAGTTGAAAAGACCAACAAGTTTGGGTTTGTTGGTAGTAAGTTAATGAAGAAGTAACAGGTTTGTTTGTACAACCTTCTCGGTCCTGAATTCCCTATCTCTGGTGATAAGGATGCCTTCTACTCTCCAGGGGCAGAGAGAGTACACTTCACCTGGGGAATTTATTTCTGCTTTCAGGGGAACAGAGAAAGGTCAGTGTGTCCTTTTTACACTGGCTGTTTCCTAAGTAACTTTAATTCAAAATAATATTATGCAAGAGAGATACACCTTGGGGCAACCTGTCTCGAACCCCATCAAAATCAACTGTTACATTAACCACATGGCTAATAAACGAGATCAGTGAGGGTTAAAATGCTCAGGAAAGGCTTTAAGGTAGTGTCCGGTTTAAAGGACAGGCAAAGTTTGAATGGGGCAGGGATCTCTATGCTGGGGAGAGAGGGGAATGAGGAAGGAGTATGGGAGGCTAGCTAGATATTGGCTTGCCTGGAGTCAGGGTCTGATTTGGGAGACACGGTCAATCCCCATGATGAGGAGGTCAGAGGTCAGAGCCCCAGAGTTGCAAGTGTGACAGATGGGCAGCCAAAAGCCCTAATGTTTTAGTGCAGTAGATGGTTGAATGAAAGGTGTGTCCCAGGCAACTCAGCCTGGCTGGAGCAGAAGAGCCTGGAGCCAAGGAAGGGTTTGGGGGACTCAGGGACCTTTATTTCCAGGCTGCAATTATTACAGACCCTCCAGCAGGGATGAAGCAGGGATCGGTACTCACAGCGGTCTTCTGCGGCAGCAACTGGACTGTTGGCCCTCTGTACCAGCCCTCTTCTGCTCTGGATGTGCACATTTGAATTGCTTAGACAGGCTATGGACTTTTGCTTAGTTGCCAGAACTTTTTGTATTATTTCAAGGTTCAGGAAAAGGCCTATGCCCCCTGGGAATGGACAATTGGGCTGGAAATTTGTCCTGTTGGTTTTATAGATACCTTCCCCTCTCAACACAGCCCTTCACGTGGCCAAGTCCACAAAGGCCACACCTTTCTCCCACTCCCACTTCACCAGGGCAAAGGGTGGAAGACTAAGAGGGAGGGATGTTTCGAGAAGCCAGAGTACTGGTGCATTTCCTCCCAGGAAGGCAGCCTCTGGTGCTGACCCCTGCTAGTCTCTGATGGCTCACCCTAAGTGACCTGGGGGATGGGCTGTCACCACCCTCAGGGTGTACATTTCCTGGGATTCAGACCAGAACAGCATAGAGGAGACAGCCTGGCTCCATGAGAAGCCGTGGGCATCTCCCTCTTCCTACTTGTCCTGAGAGCTGACCTGTGTGATTCCTCACATGGCACCAGAGGAGTTCGGGGGGCCAGAAGCGGGTGCTGGCTCATGAACCCCATAGCCATCAGTGAACTCTCTTTCTTACCATCAGCAAGCTCCTGCAGGTGGCTCCTCGTTTCCTCACTAGAACTCCCTTTTCCCAGAGCCTAGGCAGAAGCCAACCCTCAGGAACTCCTTGTCGTCCTCAGCTCAGATGAGGAGGGCCTCTCATGGTCAAAGTACACTGGAAGGGGAGGTCTGAGAAAAGTCACAAGTAGATGGTAGCTCAGAAACGGGAGAGCAGAGCCCGTGGGGACAGCGTCGCTGCCATTCAACAGGTTCCCTTCCCCTCTCCTTTTCCGGATTGAGGAAACTGAGGCACACTGAGGAAAGTACATCAACTTTATTGAGGTTAGGCTAGGATGGGGACCAGTCCAGTTCCTGATCTGGGGGTTCTCCCCGCAAGAACCCCATGCAGTTTGAAACAAGGCTCGGACCTGGTGCTTTCCTCTGTAGTGACTGTGTGGCCAGGTAGAAAGGAGGGAGGAAAAGCAGCTCCATACCTACCCGGTCCGGCAGCCCCTCCATGTTCACGGCCCCGCCCGCTACACCTCGATACTGGACACATTGATCTCCCTCAGCCCTGCATTGGTGGGTTATAGGAAGGGTCTCCCCGGGACTGTCCCAGGTTACATCTACTGACCCAGAGCCATCATCACTAGTGACCTCTTTCATTCTTAAAATGTCCTGGTTTGGACAACGCATTACTTGGTCATCCTAGTTAGGAGGGGCAGACTTACACAGCACACACAAGGTAGTTTAGGCAAAGGGAGGTCACTCAGATGCTGTGGGAACCAGGGACTTGCACCCCACGTGACCCCTCGCTGTCTGTCCTTTCTGCTTTTCTCCACTCTGCGGCCTTGGTGCCTTTTCTGCCAGCACCCCGGTCCTTGTCTTCATGACAGAGCTGCCTTCCGCTCCTGAGTTGTACATGTGACAGCTTCTGTCATCTAAGAGACATCGCCTTTCTCAGCTGCAAGCATACAACTGTCCCAAGGAAGGGACTTAGAGCGCATTGTGGGCAGGAGGCCAAGGGGCTGCAGAGGGTCATGGCTCTCCAGGGAACAGAAAGACAATGGAGGAAGAGGCAGTTTTTAGAAGGGAGAGGGCTGTAGAATGGATGATCCCTTAGTGTCCAACACAATCAACATGAGGTAGTTACTGGGTGACCCCTGTGGCATTCACCTGACCATCTGACTACTTGGTTGTTATTGACATACCAGAGAGGAGCCCTATTCTTCCTTGGTCCTGACAGAGAGCCCTGGAGCAAGGAGGGGCTTCCTTGCTCAAGTGCAGCATTCCTGGGGAAAGATGCTGGTTCCCTAATGCATGTGGCTTTAGGTTGGGAGTTCCCCACCCCTGAGGGGTGTGTATGTGTGTGTGTGTGTGTGTGTGTGTGTGCGTGCGCACACATGTGTGCCTGTCTCTCTGTCGTCTTCACTGGACCCAAGGCACTAGGGGTTGAGGCCCATGGTAGGCTATAGTATCCCCCACTGAGGGGGACCCCATGGGAAGGAGGCCTCTTCCCCTCTCCTCTCCCTGACTACTGGCCACATGTCCGTCCCAGAAACACTTTCTGCCCTGGATGAGCTCTGCCCCAGGCTCCCATGGGTCAGCAGAGGCACCCTTGATGGCAGCAGCAACAACAGTGAAGAACACAAGCCTCCTGTGGGCTCCTCAGCTTTTCTGATTTTCTCTCCAAGGGGCAGAGTCACTAGGAAGCCCTCATGGACTGGGGAGGGCCCTGGGATTGTGGGATTTATAGAGGGGCCACCAGGAAGGGAGGAATGCATCCTCAAAACAATGGCATGGGGACTCAGAAGCACATTCAAACTACCATTTGTTGGAGCACCTGGCTAGCTGGCTAGCTCAGATGGGAGAGCCTGTGACTCCTGATCTCAGGGCTGGGTGTAGAGCTTACTTAAAACAAGAGAGAGAGAGAGTATGAACTCTCATTTTATTAAGCACCCCCTGGAGGGGCAGCCTGCTGATTCAGTCAGTAGAGCATGTGACTCTTAATCTTAAGGTTGTGAGTTCAAGTTCCACATTGGGTATGGAGCTTAAATTAAAAAAAAAGTACCCTCTGAAGAGATGAATCTGAGCATGATGCTCTGAATTGTAATTTATTTCACTTTTCATGTAGCTTTTTAAAAAGATTTTCTTTTAAAGATTTGATTTATTCATTTGAGAGAGAGAGAGAGAGAAGCATCATGAGCAGAGGGAGAAAGAGAAGTAGACTCCCCCTCCTGAGCAAGGAGCCTGGTGCAGAGCTTGAGCCCAGGACCCCAAGATCATGACCAGAACAGAAGGCAGATGCTTAACCAATTCAGCCCCCCAGGTGCACCTTTACATATATTTTACCATAAATTCCTTGAGGCCAGGGTCTCTGTTTTCTACTTCGTTGTCACCCCAGAGCTGGGGACAGTACTGCTTGGCACATACAGTGACTTCTCAGTAATTTCAGTAATTACTTGCAGTTCCCAGTGGGGCCCTGTTCTGCCTGGCTTTCAGCTTAGAACATCTTCTCCTGGCTCTTTGCCAGGCTCTTTGCCTGCCTAACTCCTCCTTGTCTTCAGAGACCCCATTCAGATGTCCCCTCTCCAAGACATCTCCAGTTCCCAGGCTACGGGCTCCTCCCACGGGCTGTCTCATGGCACAGCCACCATACTGCCCTATTTTCACCCCCCACTGTACAGGAGGCTTCTGGTCACAGTAGGTGACCAATACATCTTTTCTGAATGGACAAAGATGATTTTGTAAGCAATGTTTGATTCTAGGCACAGGTCACATGAATAGGACATTGGCGGAGTCCCTTGAACTTCTTTGGGGATCGACTTTCTCAGTCTGTGGCAAGGAAACCGGGGGACAAGATCACTTGACACCAACATTGTAACAAATTGCTAGACTCCATCTGTGTCTCTGACTTTGAAAGGTGGGTCCGGGGAACTGCCCCTGCTTCAGACCCTGGGATCAGTCCGGTCCTTAGTCAAGGGGAAGTTAAGGAAGCCTAGGTTCTTTATTTAAAAATGTTTACTGAGTGTTCTGGACTGAATGTTTGCACAAACTCCCCTGCCTTCCCATCCCCACCCCACACTCTGAAGATGGGGCTTTGGGAGTAGGGTTAGATGAGCTCATGTGGGTAGCACCCTGGTCTGATGGGATTATCGTCCTTCCGAGAGGTACCAGACAGCTTGCGCTCTCTCTCTTTCTCTACCTTGTAAGGACACAGCCAGAAGAGTTCCTCCCCAAACCTGACCATACTGACACGCTGATGTCAGACTTCTAGCCTCCAGAACTATGAGAACATAAAATTCTGTTGTTAAAGCCACTGGGTCCATGGCATTTTGTTATCGCAGCCTGAGCTGAGTTAGCTGCCGCCTGTCCTGCCGTCAAGGAGAACCCAATCCGAGAGGAAACTGAGCAAGTACAAAATAGTTACCCGTCAGCGCTGCGGACAGTGCTGTGGAGCTTAGGGTGGGCAGTTAGTTCTGCTGAGGAAGAAGAAAAATATGTGGGCAGGCATCACAGCAGTGCCCTTTGGACTGGTCCATGAAGAGAAGCACGAGTTTCCTCAGCACAGAGCGGAGGGAGCACCCGGGTGGGTGAAGGCAGGGCAGAGGGCTGGGGCTTGACAATCCTGTTAAGAGGCAGAGCAGTCCACAGCTCCCCTAACTTGAAAAACCACACCCTGGCTTTCTTGATAAGCACAGAAATCTCTTGCCCTTCCCTAACATTTGATTTTAAAAAAAGTAAATATTGTGAGTATTGAACTAAGCAAAGCTAGGGTGAGAAAGCACAGCTTTGCATTCAGTCTGCACATGCCCAGCCTCACTCCTACCTCCAGTTCCAATGTAGCCACCTGGGGTGCCCATCTCTGTCACTAGACAGCACTGTGATTTACACAGAGTGGCTTTGAAGGTCTAGCCTGTAAAGGGGGAATCCCAAGGAACACTTGGAGGCAGGGTGGCGTAGAGACTGAGGCAGAGAGAACAGTTAGGACCACTACTGTTGTCTTAAGGGCTGAACATCAGTGCTGGGGTTGGGGAACGGAGAGGAAGAAAGGGACTCAAGATGGGTGATGAAGGAAAGAGCCATTCAAACATGGAATTGAGTAGATGTGGGGCCAGCAAGAGCTCAGGGTCTCAATTTAGAGACTACAACTCACTCATTTGACAACATGCACTATGAGTCCTACTGTGTGTCCAAGACGGTGGTGAGCACTGGACATTCAACCAAGTAAAGCACAAGAAAGCCCCCAATTTCCATGGAACTTGCATTCTAGAAGGGGGAAGATGGGCATCAAAAAAGCAAATAAATACATGGACAAGACCATCTGGTCAATGGTCAACGCTGGGAAGATAATACAGCAGGGTGAAGAGATGGGGGTAAGGCAATTCTTTAGCAGAGAGCTGTGGGAAGAACTGGTGATAGAGCATTGAGGGCTCCAGGGCAGGAACACATATTTCTTACATATTAAAAATATGTATTTTTTTTTAAGGAATGAACATTGCTAGTATCCCATTCTTACATTGACATGGAAACAAGGAGACATCTCCATTTCCCAGGAAGGAACTTCCTGCATATTCTCCTTCTCCTTCTGTTCTTGCTTGCACATGGCTGGACATCTGGAGACTCACTCTTTCCTGGGTGTTTCTCCTTTGTTCTATAAGAGTGAGGTGGGTGCCTGGGTGGCTCAGAGGGTTAAGCCACTGCTTTGGCTCAGGTCATGATCTCAGGGGATCAAGTCCCATATTGGGCTCTCTGCTTAGCGGAAGCCTGCTTCCCCTTCTTTCTCTGCCTGCCTCTCTGCAGGCAGGTTTGTGATCTTTCTCTGTCAAATAAATAAATAAAATCTTAAAAAAAAAAAAAAGAGCGAGGCAGGCCACACCATAGTGTGATTGAAGTGTATATGTGCTCAGAGTAGGCCCACAAATGAGACTCCCCTGCGTTGTTCCCAACATACAGATTTAGGGTTGAAAGTAGGGGCAAGGCACACAGTGGCTGCCGATCTTTCTGAATGAAAGATGCATACCTGTATCTCCAACAAAGTTAACCAAAAGCCTTCGTTGGGGATGATGGAGTCTATACCAAGCACGAGCTTCACTGGAGTCCTTAAGTCTGCCTAAAACTGGTTTCCAAATGGAAGGGAAGACGGGTGATTTGTAGGCACCATGAAACCTCTAAGATCTGGCCTATATCTTACAGAATACCAGAGTTCCACGTTGAGGGCTGGGAAATGTTGAATTACAGGAATCACAGGCTCAATAGGTCAGATGTAGGCCATAAGCTCAAAAGAATTGCTGGTCTCCCAGACACTGAGACCTAAGAAACATTTCCCTTCCTAAAAGGTGTGATGAGATGTACTTGGTTCTCAAGTGACCACAATAAGTTCTATGCAGTTGTTTCTTAGAAGGTCTCTAAAGTGCAAGGCCAAGAGCAGAGCAGTTTGGTCAGAATCATGGCTGGGAATGTTGCATGGGCCATACCTGGGTCATGTTCCTCTTTCATGGGAAGAGGGTTGCCGTCTCACATTTCATCTTGGAATTATTCTCAAATATGAAAGGGTGTTTGCATGCTGAGAGTCAAACTGAAAAACACCCTTTTACCCTTTACACACTCTTTCTAGCTCAATTTCCCTCTTCTCTGCCAAATCTTATCTAGCTATGGCAGGCCGAAAAATGAACCCCTAAGATATCCACGATCTAACTGCTGTAATCTATGACTATGTTGTTCCCTCACCTAAAGGGGACTTTGAAGATGAGATTAAATTAAGAATCTTGAGATGGGGAGATTATCTCTAACTTTATGGGTGGGCCCAATGTAATCACAGGGTCCTTATAAGAAGGAGGCAGGAGGGTCAGAGAGAAGAGGGGAGAGGCGACAACAGAATAACACTTGGACCTAGACCTTCAAATAACACTTTGAAGCCTAGAGGAAGGGACCGTGGGCCAAGGAAGGGAGAGGACAAGGAAACGGATGTACCCTTGGGGCATCCAGGAGGAACAGAGCTTTGCCAACATCTTGAGTAGAGCCCACAAGCCCCATTTCAGACTTCTGACTTCCAAGAGTGTAAGATGATAAATGTGTATCATTTATACCACAAAATATGTGGCAATGTATTACAACAGTAAAAGGAAAGTAACACACCAGCTAAAATCCTTCAACCCTTGGAAAAGTTATGTAGGCCCAAACCTGAGGACCTCAAGGACTCTTCTCGTTTATGAATGCCTCTTACTTGCTATTTAGTCATTTGAAAATTAATAATATATAGCTATGGGATATGCTCCCTGTTTTCTTCTTGAACATTTCCCTTGGCTTAGTAGACTCAGCATTTGTAGAACGGTTCGCAGCGCTTTACCCATCATGGAGCTTTCTAAGCAAATCTTATGAATAAGTGAATGAAAAATAAATGATCTTTTCCCTTGACTTCTTTATGTTCCTCAGAAGAATGGAAACTGCACAAAGGGCACAACAGGTGCTCATATATCTGTTTTTCCTTTTCTGAAAGTTCAAAGCATGCCTACATTTTCACCAGGACCCCTTCCCACCCCCATTTTGTACTGCTTTCACAGTTATGGTTGAAGGCTTTTTGTAGGAGTTTGGGACTGGTTGGATAAAATGGGGGACACCATTAAAAATGGCAACATCTTCTCTAAATATTTCTTTTAACTTAAATCACATAAATGTATAAACATTCACCACCAAACTTTGACAGATTGACCAAGGACATGGAGTGTGTGCTAAAAGGTATTTTTTTCTAGACACTTTTATCTAAATAGCCTACTTCCAGTTTTGGTCTCTATAAAATAGTATGAGGTTCCTTACAAAGTTAAACATAAAATCATCTATTTCCATGTACATAAAAGAATTGAAAGCAGGGACTAAGCCACCTGTACACCAATGTGTATAACAGCATTGTTCATGATAGTCAAAAGGGGGAAATCAGCCACATGTTTCTCAACAGATAAGTAGATAAACAAAACGTGTTGTATATTCACGCAATAGAATACCACTTGGTGAAGAAAACAGAACGAAAATTTGTTGGATGGCCCTTGAAAAATCATGCTAAAGTGAAATAAGCCAGTCACAGAAAGGAGATTATCATATGATTCTACCGATATGAAGACCCCAGAAGGGACAAATTCATAAAGACCGAAAGTAGAGTAGAGGTTACCAGCCGTGGGGGAGGGGCATGGGGGGTTATTGTAGAACAGGTACGGAGTTTCTGTTGGGGATGATGAAATGTTTTGGGTAGAGATAATGATGTTTTCCAACATGGTGAATGGACTTAAGGCATTGAACAGCACGGTTACAAATGGTTTTAATGGCATATATTATGTTTTATATATTTTACCACAACTTGTAGAAGTAAAAAACCATTCAAACTCTTCCCTGAATCTATCTATTCTAGTGCAATAATATGAAATGTGAGCATTTTTCCCTTTTTTTTTTTTTTTGGCAGAAGCCTTTTCACCACAATGTTGTTTCTAGTTATAAAATAGTCTACAGAACGTAAAAGTTTATTAGCTGGTGATTTGTTAGGATATTAATATATATCCATACTATGGACAGCCATTAGAAGTCATGTTCATGAGGAGATTTTAGTGACGTGAGATTTTACGAACACATTAGTTTTACTAATATAATATTATAATATACTGTTATGATTTAAAAAAAGGCAGGGTATACTACTGTGCTTCCTGTGATTTCCAGGTATGTTAAAAATAACAAACCCAGGCATCTGGCTGGCTCAATCATGGAGCGTGTGACTCTTGATCCCAGGGTTGTGAGTTTGAGTCCTTGGGTGTAGAGATCACTTAAAAAAAAAATAAAATCTTTAAAAAATTTAAAAAAATTAAAAACCTAGTATAAAATTATTAGGAGAAAGTACCCTATAACAGTAACAATGGTTCCCCCCTCCGGGTTTGGGGAGAAGGTTACTTTCCTTCATTTCTTTATTACTTCCCTGTGCTCTCCAGTTTTCTTCAGAAAACTTGCATTACTTTGAAGACCAAAAACCAAAACCCAAAAATGTCCCGAACCCGAAATCTTCCATGTGGCAGAGTTGGTGCTCATTTGGGGCTGGGTTTTCTCTGACAACTGCTACTTTAATCCTAGTTGTTGAGGTCAGTCTAGAGGTGTCACGAAAACGCACAAGCATGTCCACAGAAACGCAGATGAACGAGTCAGTGAATAAATGAGTGAAAAAATAGAGAAAGAAAAAGACTCTAAGGAGGAGACCAGCTGAGGATGGGTGTAAGGGGAGGAAACGATTTCATTTTCCCCTACTGTAATCTCACCATGAAAAATTAGCTTCTAAAACCACCAGTTTCCGTTTTCAGGATAAAAGCAAACGCCCAAGTCCCTTAAAAATAAATTTTAAGGTCAAGGTCATTAAATTCAGTTTTTGAAGGGAGCGCAATTTAATCGCTCCCTAGCATACCATCCAAAGTAGCTTTTATTGACATTGATACTGCCTTTAAAAATAATTAAAACAAAATAGCTTCTTCTTTTTTTTTTTTTTTAAGCCCGTCAATGTGTACTGTACCAGAAAGACCTGGTAAGCAAGGTCTGTTTTGCAGGATGTTATTAAAAAGGATTTATGTTACTCGACCATCAGTGATTTCCCAGCCCCCATGAAGTTGCTGTGGCCCCGTGGCTTCACACGTGACCCCCTTCCCCGATTGCAGCTCATGACTCTGGGCATTTGCTGTCCCCAGTACTTCCTGAGCCGATGTGCCTTTTGTTTTTGTTCTTACTGCTCTGTCTGCCTGGAATGCCTTCTCCATCCCTTGCCCACCCCCACGCATCTTTGCATCTTTCAGTCCTTAACCCTACTCTGGCCATCCCTGTGAGGTTTCCCGTCTTTGGCCCTCGCAGTGGGCTTAAGCCTCTCCCCACTTTCCACCAACCCCAGATTCTTATCAAAACCCCCAAGATTCTATTGCACACACTCTTTCCCATGTCTGTCTCGTCTTGAACAGTTTCAGACTTTTATTATCATCTCCTTGTTTTAAATTCTTATTTGTTGTGCACAAATGATAATGCAGTGTTTGTGCCATTATTAAAAACTCTTATTTCAGGGCGCCTGGGTGGCTCAGTTGGTTAAGCGACTGCCTTCGGCTCAGGTCATGATCCCGGAGACCTGGGATCAAGTCCTGCATCGGGCTCCCTGCTCGGTGGGAAGCCTGCCTCTCCCTCTCTCACTCTCCCTGCTTGTGTTCCCTCTCTGGCTATGTTTCTCTCTGCGAAATAAATAAAATCTTTAAAACAAAACAAAACAAAAAAACTCTCTTATTTAGGGGCGCCTGGGTGGCTCAGATGGTTAAGCGACTGCCTTCGGCTCAGATCATGATCCCGGAGTCCCAGGATCGAACCCCACATTGGGCTCCCTGCTCAGCAGGGGGCCTGCTTCTCTCTCTCTCACACCCCCCTGCTTGTGTTCCCTCTCTGGCTGTGTTTCTCTCTGTCAAATAAACAAAGTCTTAAAAAAAAAAAAAACAACAAAACTCTTATTTAGGGCGCCTGGGTGGCTCAGTGGGTTAAAGCCTCTGCCTTCGACTCAGGTCATGATCTCAGGGTCCTGGGATGGAAAGCTGCATCGAGGGCTTCATCGGGCTCTCTGCTCAGCAGGGAGCCTGCCTCCTCCGCTCTCTCTGCCTACTTGTGATCTCTCTCTGTGTCAAATAAATAAATAAATAAATAATTTTTTTTTAAAAGAACTCTTATTTAGCACTTACTATGTTTCAGGAAATGTTTGAAGCACTTTACATATATTCACTAATTTAGTTCTTGCAGCAATCCAATAAAATAGATGATATATTAATCCCCATTTTTCAGAGGAGGCAACTGAAGCACAAGGGCTAGGAAATTTGTCTAATGTCATAAAGCTAGTAAGGGGCAAATCTGGGATTTGAACTCAGGCACTTTGAGTTGCTAGCTGTAACTGTATTTATAGCCCTGATGACGTTGTTTGTAGGCATTAGTAATATAGTATGCAATAAATATGAAATAATATGTACATACAAACATCCATGCCCCAACTTTTTATTGCTGAGAGAGTATGCAATAAAATAATCATACTCCGTGACTTTTTTCAGTCACTGGTTATACCAGAGGTTGGCAACATTTTTCTGCAAAGGGCCAGGTAGTAAATATTTTAGGCAGTAGGCCAGGAGGCAAAATCAAGAATATTAGATAGAGAATTAGATAACAAATTTTCATACATTTTTATCGAAGTCAAAATATAGTAATAATTGAACATTTTATCCTATCAGTCCATCAATGAGAAGAATGGAATTATTTTCTATGGGGTAATATTTCACCTAAGTGGGGGTCAAAGCCCACCAGATCAATGGTGAATGTTCACGTGTGAAAACTGTCCTTAACTCATGGCCCCAAAACAGTGAGTAGATTCTGCCTGCAGGCCACACACACGTGGCCCATCCCTGCGTCACTATTGCCCAAATTGGTGCAAGCTCCTCCATAGTACAGTCCCAAGGATCTTTACAGCTTTGACCATTGCTGTTCCCCTGATATTTTTTTTCCTTCCAGCTGGATTACTGACGTTCCTCACATATTCTCTGGTTTCTCCTAGAAGGCCCCGTGGTCCAGGGGGACAAGAAGAAGTCAAGAAGATCTGAGTTCAAATCTGGATTCTGTCACTGGATAGCTCTATGCCTTTGAGCAGATGATTTAACCTCTCAGTGCCTCAGTTTCCCCATCTTCCCCCAACCTGTTTTTTAAACCTGTGGGCAAAGATGGAGTCACTAGTTTTCCTGGTATTCATTCCCCACCTTCTCATTTAGGGTCCTTGGTCCCTATTGAAGCCTCCCTCATGACTTCTAGGGGTCCCATCCCTATCTGCCCTTGCCTGCTGGGTGCCACCATTGTCCAGCCAAGGCACCATGGACTCTGCTGGTGCCCTGGGTTCAGAACCCACCCATGATACCAGGAGGATACGGTGGGTCATCTGGGATGAGTTGGGATGGACGTTGTCTTGTCCCATCTCTAGTTCACTGTTAGAGGGGCACCAGAGCAATCTACTTATGGACCAGTATTTAAGAGTTTCTAGTAAAATAATCTTCCATGTTCAGCCCCCATTCTATAGAATTCAAAGAGAAGATCACTGGAGCCTGAGCTAGGAGAAGCCTCAAAGGCTCAACACAGAGACTAACGTCAGAACCGCACTATTTCTCCAATGACCCTGACATTCTTTTCTTTTTCTTTTTTTCAAAGTACTGTATCTGGTACATGTGACATTCTTATCAGAGAAATATCTCTGTGCCTGGCTGGGCTGTTTTTTCTCCGGAGATGTTCACTCTCGAAGGCTTGCTAGCTCCTCTGAAAACGGTCTTCTGTTGAGCTTATCCACCCCCTTCACTTGGACTGAGGTAACAGCCCCTCCGCCCTGACCATCACATGTCCCAGGGTCAAGAATAACAGCAATGACTTAATTGCAACTTTCTTTTGCATTCAGTAACAGCTTGGAATAAGCATAGACTTCGCTGCTTCTGCTGATACACACTGCTGAGTTCTTCTTAGAACTTTCATTCCATGTCCTGGGACCTGGCTCCTCTCACTCCAGATGACATCGCTGATGGCAGCAGTGTCCCCACATGAAGCCTGCTCAGAAAATGGCTACTAATGGTTCCTAGGGTGCTTCCCAGATGCAAGTGTACATAGGTTATGCAGGGTCTGTAGCATCCATTTCCCTTCGAAGGTTCCAGATGTGTCTGCATGGGATGAACAGCCTCACGTCTGACAGTTGCAGCCCTCACCTGTCTGTAGGCTGCAGATACTTACCAGCACTGCACAGCTGTGCTACATTATTTAAACTCACAGTTCTGTGTGGTCTCAGCTGGCTTATACTGGTCAGAAGTGGATGTTCTCAGCCAGCTTTGGACGGGTCCAGCAGAACTACATCTGTATTGCTTCCATTCCTCCGTAAGAACCACTGTGAAAATATACTTTGAGTAGCTGCCTAATCCTTCATCATAAAAATATGTTTTATTTAACCATTCTCTTATCATTAAGCAAATATGTCATTTTCAAATGGTTTGCTCTTGTAAAAATTGCTTCAGTGAACATATTCATGCCTGAATCTTTGTGTCATTCAATATGAAATGTACATGATAAAGATGAAACTGAATGACAGAGCACTGTTTGAGTCTTGGTCATAATCTCCCAACCAAAAGACACCTAGAAGCCCCTGCTCTCCTGATGGCGGGGTTGAATTAGAGCTTGGTGTGGCCATGACACCACAATTCTCTGTCTGTTTCCTGAAAGTCTGTAAGTTGTAAAAGGGATCTTTGGGAGGAAGGAGACTAGCGTATAGAGTTCTTGAAAACTTAAGGAGGATACATGTGTTCTAGAAATGCTTTTTGCACATCGTCATTTGGATGTGGGAAGTCAGCATGTTCCAAGGACTTCCGATGAGGTGCTCACTTTCTTTTCCAAAGTAACTTGTTATTTCAGGTGTCTTGTTATTTAAAGAAGCTTAATGAAATAAAATAAACTGTAGTCTATTGCAGGCGGGATGACATCAACTCTGAAATGACTGGAAATTTCATCACAGAGTAACCTTGGGATATTTCTGAGGTTTGTTTCCTGCCCCCACCTGATACAATCCAAACGCATGCTTAATTTCTCCAGCAGAGGTGAGAGTGTATTCGCAATCACAAAACCACCACTTTGTGCATTATCTCATTTGATTCTCGGAACAATACTCTGAAGTACAAACAGCTATTTTTATTATCTCAGTTTAATAGAGGCAGAAGCTGAGGCTCAATAATGTTAAATGGTTTCTGGTCCATTTCCCAGTTTCCAGGCAGGCAGGCCTCTGGCTAAAAAGCACCCCTTGTCACCAGAGCATGCAAACGGAGCTGAGAAACTATGCATGACCAAATTGCTCCTGGGATTTATTTGTTTCCTTCCTTCCTTCCTTCCTTCCTTCCTTCCCCCTTCCTTCCTTTCTCCCTCCCTCCCTCCCTTCCTTCTCCTCTCTCTCTTTCTCGCTTTCTCTTTCTCTCTCTCTTTTAAAATATTTTGTTTATTTGTTTGTTTGCTTGTTTAGAGAGAGAGAGAGAGAGAGCAAGTAGGGGGAGGGGCAGAGAGAGAGAGAATCTCAAGCAGACTCCACACTGAGTGCTGAGCCCAACATGGGTCTTGATCTCAAGACCCCAACATCACAACTTGAGCTGAAGCCAAGAGTCTGATATGCTCAGCTGATGTGCTGCCCAGGTGCCCTGGAGCTTCACTCTTAATTAAGAATGGACAATGAAGAATCTCCAGATACTTCAGGAAAAGACTGCATAATAAAAGGGAGAAACTAAAATAATCAGAAAAAAAAAATGGATGTTAGCCGAAAGTACTGTGGTCATCATTTCATAGGCTATGTAAACCAAACCATCATACTGTATGCCTTAAACTTATACAGTGATTATGTCAATTATTTCTCTATAAAACTGGAATAAAAGTAAAAGTAAACAGGAAAAACACAACAACCTTGAAAGAAACAATTATTTGAGCAAGAGAACCCAAATCAAAGCAAATTGAACTAAAAAGCTCCAATGAATAGATTCAGAAAGACTCATGAAGCTATTTCATCCATAAAAGAACAGAATGCTATGACAAAAAACAAACAGGATGAGCTCCTATAAATTGAAAATATGCCTTTTTTTTTTTTTTTGAAAATATGCCTGTTAAAGTTATAAAATAATCAGTAGAAAAGTGTGAACATGAATTTATGGGACTCTGTCTGAATGTAGAACCAAAAGACAGAGATTTTTTAAAGAAAGGTAAGAGGGGCACCTGCGTGGCTCAGTTGGGTAAACATCTGATTTGACTCAGGTCATGATCTCTAGATCCTGGGATTCAGCTCGGGTCGTGGTCTTAGGGTCCTGGGATCGAGCCCCGCATCCCTCAGGTTCCCTGTTCAGTAGAGAGTCTTCTTCTCCCTCTCCCTGGGCCCCTCCTTCCTGCTTGTGCTTTCTCTCCCTCTCTTTCCCTATCAAATAAATAAATAAAAATTTGTAAAAATTATAAAACAGTAAGAAGGAAGACATATGAAATAAATACAGGAGGTCCAATATCCAGTTAATAGTAGATTCCGAAAGAGAGGGCAGAGAAAACAAAGGAAGAGGACGGTAGCAAAGAAATACACCAAGGGGATATTCCAGGACCGAAGCCTATACATCTTTAGACAGAAAGGGCCCACTGAGTGGTAAACACAGAGTTTAAAAAAAAGATCCACATAGTCACATGAACTGGTTTGAATCATCAAAGTTAAAGAGAACAATTGGGAACGTTCCAAAAACAAAAGTTCATCTATAAAGGAATGAAAATAAAATAGCTATTTCATGGGCAACACTGGACACTAGAAGGCAAAGTAGAATGCCTTCAGTATTCTATAGGAAAACCATTTTCTTTTTTTTTTTTTTTT
>PITA01019455.1:0-37470 GCA_004023965.1 Spilogale gracilis | reverse complement strand
CGGAAGAAATGGCGGAGCGGGATCTGGGGTGGGGGGCGGCGGCGTCGCCTGCTTGGGGCTGTGATTCTGGAAAGGGGCCTCTTGGGCCCCGCGTCCTGGGTGCTGTCCCTTCCCACAGGCCCCTGTTTGATGCCAAAGTCTTTCTGTGTAGTAAATCTGGCGCATTTAGCAGAAGAGCATTTGGGTCGGTAGATGATGAAGACATCAAAATGAAGTGTTTATCCGCCTCATAATATTGCCTTCTATATATCTTGCACCTAAGTAAATGGCAAGGAAATGATAGGGTGAAGAGTAGATCACCTTTCACAGGAAGGGTCCAGGTAAAGACATAGTGTGGTATTAATCCACCTTTCTCCTTCAGTATCCTTTTTCTCAACACCGCAGCCCTCTTTCATATGTTGAGGTGTGGGAATGGTGGGTCAAAATAGAGGGGAATGTTTTCCCAAGGGTCAGTTTAGACCCTAGGAAGTTTATACTTATTTCCTGTTTCTTCAGAGGTAGTGTCAGGACCTGATTTATGGGTATCTGTCTGTTAACCTCATATTTTCCTGCCATTGTCAGTATATTCTCTTGGTGTTTTGGTGAATGCCCCTCATCCTTTTTGCAGGACACAGCTTTTCTCTGGCTAAGGACTGTCCTTTGTTGGGGAAGGTAGAAGTTCCTGTGGACCCCTACTGTGTAGACTGGCTGGCATAGGTGGCAATGAGGTAGGGTCTGTGTATGCATGGGGAAAGGGTAGGGTCATGCAAAGATAGTATTGAAATAATGGTCACTAATATCTTTACTGAGTACTTTCTAAATACAGTTGCCTACGTTCCACTATCCACTCTGCACTCTACCATGTTTGAGGAAAGAGGTGTGGTCTCTGCTGGGAAAAATATAACAATTACAAATTGGGAGGAAGTATAATTAGATAAGCTTCAGGTCTTGGGGGAGTGGATACAGAATCATCTGGTAGGAGCAGACAGGTAGGAGACATTTAACCAAATAAACAAAAGTATGTGTTATAACTCTTATGATAGGTATTCTTAATAGCTTAGTCTTCTGTTTTCTCTCTTTTGCCTTTTTATTAATTCTTAAGTTTGTTTCTTTATAGGTTCCTTAGAAATCTGTAGACAGTTGTTCACTTTGAATTACACAAGAGGACGAAAGAAAGCTGTTCATTTGGATCCAAGGTAAGTGTGAGCATGAGCACTCCTGTTGATTGGGGTTGGAAATGGGCTAGTAGGTGAGACCAGATCCTGTACTGGAGCCATTGTCTTCCAACTTTCCAGACACTTCTATCCTCACATTTGTGTATAGGAAATGGGGATAAGTTAAGCCAGGACTGTGCCTAGACGGTAATTGATACTCAGGAAATGGAGTGGGAAGCCATAAGGAGGACAAAGGAGGCCAGAAACATTATATAACTAAAGTTCTAGGTTTGAAAAGGCATGTGTTGGGTTTAGAATTCAGAGCACAGGTCTGTCTACCAAATACTCAAAATTTGACCTGTATTTTTGTCCATAGGTGTGCCTATGTATTGGCTGTAGGACTTATCATTCCTGGTAATAAGGAAGAGGGAGAATATTGCACTAGATGAGTATAGGTTGGTGTGAGACCTATTGTGGTAGACTCTAGAGTATGTATAGTGGTGTATACCAAAGGGGCAACAGTTTTCTACTATTCCACTTCTCCCACACAACCATCTCTATTTTCATGTCTTGTGTGGCTGTCTTCATGGAGAAGCACAGTTGGAAGAGACTTAAAGCTCATTTTCTTCTCCCACCTCAGGTCCATCTCCGTGGTGGCTATAGTGGCCTTGGAGTGGCAGATCATCACGTTCAACAGGTCTGCACTCAGAAGCCGTCATCTTCACTCATGCTGAATTCCTCTGTCTTCTCTCTGTGTCATTGACAAAGGCTTTGCGTTTGGAAAGGGGACTGTGTGACTGTTGAGCTGATGACTAACTCTTGCTACAAAGTTTATGTCTGACCCAGTGAAAGAGTGTTAAGACATTGACCTAGGACACATTGAGAACCAACGCCAAGATTGTATAGGGCTAGCTATATAATTGGTCTTCAACCATGATTGGGGCAAAGAATGAGAGTAGAAACAAAGCCAAAACTCAAAAAAGGGCTGCTGTACAAGCTGAAGCAAAGAGGGAGATTACTGGTATAGTTAGACCTGTAGCCAAGACCCAGGACAAAGCAACAGCCAAGGCAGGATCTCAAGCTGATGGAGCGGCATCGACGAAGGCAAGGTCTAAGAACAGGGTTGTTACTGAGATAAAGAAAAGAGCCCTGGCAGATTTCAGTCCCAAAGCTGAAGATGAGGCCACTAGAGTATCTGGGATGTCTTCTGTTCCTGAGGCTAATGCTGAGTCCAGGTCCACATGTAAAGATAAAGCTGGTATAGATGCCTGGTTTTGGGCTGGAGAAGAGGCCAATGTTGGTTCCTGGTTTTGGAATGGAGAAGAGGCTAGTAGTCGTTCCAGTGCCAAAAATGAGGGTAAAGCTGGTACTGGTCCCCCATCCTGTGCTGAAAAGTTAGAACCTGTGACTGGGGCCAGCTGCAAAGCTAGGCCAGGGACTGAAGAGGAGGATGAAGAAAATGTTATTGGGAACTGGTTTTGGGATGGAGATGAAACTAGTTTTGATCCTAATCCTAGACCTGTGAGCAGGATAGTTAGGCCCCAGCCTGTGGATGAAATTAATGAAAAAAATAGGCCCAAGGACTGGTCTGAGGTAACTATCTGGCCCAAAGCCCCTGCTGTAACTCCAGCAGTGTTAGGTTTTAGATCCCAAGTCCCATTTGAGACGAAGCCTCCTTCGTATATTGTCCTGGCCTCAGCTGAAGAAAATCCCCAGTCTTTGCCTGTGGCAACAACATGCCCTTCTAGGAGCACTACTTCATGTTCACAGCCTGTCCCTGAGTACCCATTTGGTTCTGACCCTTGCATCCAGACTATAGAGGAGATTAGACGCCAAATCAGGATCAGGGAAGTGAATGGGATTAAGCCATTTGCTTGCCCTTGCAAAATGGAATGCTACATGGATTCTGAGGAATTTGAAAAACTTGTTACCTTACTTAAGTCAACTACTGATCCACTTATTCATAAAATAGCTCAAATTGCAATGGGGATCATAAATGTTCATCCCTTTGCCCAAGAGTTTATTAATGAAGTTGGTGTAGTGACACTTGTTGAAAGCTTGCTTAGTTTTCCTTCCTCTGAAATCAGAAAAAAGGCCATAATTACTCTGAATCCTCCTTCTGGGGATGAGAGACAACGTAAGATTGAATTACACGTTAAGCATATGTGTAAGGAAACAATGTCTTTTCCCTTGAACTCACCTGGACAGCAATCTGGATTAAAGATACTGGGGCAACTGACAGCTGATTCTAACCATCACCACATTGTTGCCAATTACTTTTCAGAGCTTTTCCATTTGCTATCCCTGGGAAATCGTAAAACCAGAAATCTTGTCTTAAAAGTACTTTTGAATATGTCTGAAAATCCAGCTGCAGCCAGAGACATGATCAATACAAAGGCCTTAGCAGCATTAAAACTCATCTTTAACCAAAAAGAGGCAAAAGCCAATCTCGTTAGTGCTGTGGCCATATTTATTAACATAAAGGAGCATATCAGAAAGGGTTCAATTGTAGTTGTTGATCACATGAGTTACAATACACTGATGGCCATTTTCCGTGAAGTTAAAGTAATTATTGAAACAATGTAAAATGAGCCAGAAATAAAAGTGATCACTTTGAACACTCTAATAGGCTGTGTATTCCTAAAGAGTCTTGCATAATGTTTTGATTATTACAGTGGTGTACATTATAAAATCACCTCTTTAATATGACATTACGTGCGATGGTCTCTAGGTTTGAGCTAGACCATTTTTGAGCTATCAAATGAATATTGCATTGTAAGCTGAAAACATCTGTTTATTTTTATCTTGTGTAGATGGACAACTTTTTAACATTTTACTTAAGATAGTGAACCAGTTCATCTTAAGTATGGTAAACTTGGTCATTTGTATTTGCTTAGATTGATTTGTGGCTTCAAATAGCAAAAAAAAGAGATAAAATATTGAAATTGTAATCTAGTTGCAGAAATAAAGTACATGCACACAAAAAGATAACAGTACCCACATATATCCATACATATACAGATATATTGCTGAATGTGCCCTCAACATGTAAAGAAGGCAGGAGTTGCCGTAGGCCCTTTAGTGTAAGAAGAATTATTGTTTTTCTCTTATTCTGCCTTCATCACATAACTCATGATAGGAATTACAACTGCTGGTGTAAACTTAAGAGAATGTGAAAATATTAGGTTATATGCTTTGAGATTTTTCAATAGTTAAGAAACTAAAACAAGATCATACTGTAAATTCTGTTTGCTTTTTCCCCCACTGACTGTATATTCTGAGCATCTTTCCATATCAATAAATGTGCTTCTATAACATATTTTTTAATCACTTAATGTTTCTTCTGTGTTAACATTAGTGTATAGTACCCTGATATTTCTTCTGTGTTAATATTAGTGCATAGCGTTTCATTGCCTATCCCTCTTAATAATGTGCACCCATTTATTCTTTTGGAAAAACAAGACTACAGTATTCTGCAGCTTGCTTCATCTTTATAATTATCTTTCCAACTTAGTATTATCCAGCTCTACCACAAGCTTTATATTTAATAGCTTTATTGCAGTACAATCAACATAAATTAATCCATACATATTTAATATATACAATTTGAGGGCACCTGGGTGGCTCATTTGGTTACAGGTCTGACTTGATTTCAGCTCAGGTCATGATCTCAAGATTGGTGAGATCAAGCCCAGCATCGGACTCTGCACTGAGTGTGGAGCCCGCTCAAGATTCTTTCTCCCTTTCTCTCTGCCCCTCCCTGCTTGTGCTTTCTCTCTAAATTAAAAAAAAAATCTTTAAAGTATATCATTTAATACATTTTGACATATTATACATATGTGAAACTATCACCACAGTTGAGATACTGAACATGTCCATCATAACTCCCAGAGTTTTCTTCATGCCTCTTTTTCTCCCTCCCACATTTTCCCATATCTCCCTGCCTCCAGGCAATGACTGATTTGTTTTTTGAGAATACACAATTGTTTTCATTTTCTGAAACTTTATATAAATGGAACCATACAGTATGTATTTGGGGAGTTGGTCAGGGGTGTGTGGCTTTATTTATTCAGCATAATTACTTGAGACCCATCCATGTTGTTATGTCTATCAATAGTTCATTGCTTTTTTATTTCCAAGTACTCTATATGGTTATATCACAGTTTATCCATTTACCTGTGATGGAGATTTGGGGTGTTTCCAGATTTGGGCTATTACAAATAAAAGCTGCTATGAGCATTTGTATACAACTGTTTCTGTGGACATGTGCTTTGCTTTTCTCTTGGGCAAATACCTAGGAGTGGAATGACTAGAGCATATGGTAGGTATACATTTAACTTTTATATTTCCCAAAGTGGTTGTACTATTTTACATTCCTGCAGCAGTGTGTGAGAATTCTGATTTCTCCACAGCTTTTTAACACTTTGTATGGTCAGTCTTTTTAATTTTAGCTATATCTCATTGTAAGTCTTTTTAATTTAAGTATAGTTGACGTACAATGATGTATTAGTTTTAGGTATATAACAGTGATTCAACGTTTATATGTTACAAAGTGATCACCATGGTAAGTCTAGCTACCATCTGTCACATATAAAACTGTTACATATTATTAATTCTATACTCTATACTGTGCATCGTATCCTTGTGTCTTATTTTATAACTAGAAATTTGTACCATTTAATCCCCTTTCCCTATTTTGCCAATTCCCTTCCTACCCTCTTCCCCCTGGCAACCAACCGATTATTTTCTGTATCTATGAGTCTGTTTATGTTTTTGTTCATTTGTTTTTTAGGTTCAACGTATAAATGAAACCATATAGTATTTCACTTTTTAGGTTCAATATATAAATGAAACCATATAGTATTTCAGTTTTTCTGTCTGAATTATTTCACTTAACAAAATCCTCTCTAGGTCCATTCATGTTGTAATTAATGGTGAGATTTCATTCTTTTGTATGGCTGAGTAAAATAATCCATTGTATGTATACCACATCTTTATTCATCTGTCAGTGGACACTTAAATTACTTTCATATCATGGCTACTGTAAATAATGCTGCGATGAACATAGAAGTGCATATATCTTTTTGAGTTACTGTAGTCATTTTCCGCAGATAAATACCCAAAAGTGGAATCACTGGATTGAATGATAATTATAGTTTCAATTTTTTGAAAAACCTCCATACTGTTTTCCATAGTGGCTGCCACCATTTTGCATTCCCGTCAACAGTGCAACAGGGTTCCCTTTTCTCCACATCCTCACCAATATGTGTTATTTCTTTTTGATACTAGCCATTCTGACGGGTGTAAACTGATGCTGTGGTTTTGATTTGCATTTCCCCTAAGAGCAGTAATGTTGAGCAACTTTTCATGTTGGCCATCTGTATGTCTTCTTTGGAAAAATGTCTATTACGGTTAAATTGGATTGTGTTTTGTTTTGTTTTGTTTTTTTAAACATTTTATTTATTTATTTGACAGAGAGAAACACAGCAAGAGAGGGAACATGAGCAGGGGGAGTGAGAGGGAGAAGCAGGCTTCCTGTCAAGTATATATTTGTGTGTATATATATATGTGTGTGTGTATATATATACATATGTGTATGTGTGTGTATATATGTATATATTTGGGATTTAACCCCTTATCGGTTTTATCATTTGAGACATCTTTTCCCATTCAGTAGGTTGCCTTTTCATATGACTGATGGTTTCTTTTGCTATGCAAAAGCTTTTGTTTGCAGTCCTATTACTTTAGTTTTCCGTCCTTGCTTGAGGAGATAGATCCCAAAAAATATCGTTCAGACTGATAGCCAAGACTTTACTGTCTGTATTTTCTTTCTCATTGTAGTTCTAATTTCATTTCTCTAATGAGGAATGATGTTGAACATCTTTTCATATGCATATTTTCCATCCATATATCTTAGGTGAAGTTTATGTCAATATTTTGCTTTTTTTCTTTAAACTGGGTGTTTTTTTAAAACTGGGTGTTTCATCATTTTGATTGTTGTTAATTTGTAAAATTGTTTTTTAAATTTATTTTATTTTATTTTTTCAGTGTTCCAAGTTTCATTGTTTATGCCCTACACCCAGTGCTCCATGCAATATATGCCCTCAATACCCACCAACAGGCTTACCCATCCCTCCACCCCCTCCCCTCCAAGACCCTCAGTTTGTTTCTGAGTCCAAAGTCTGTCATGCTTCCTCTCCTTCCCCAATTTACCCCACTTCCCATATGCTGGATACAAGTCTATTATCAGATATGTGTTTTATAAATAGTTTCTCCCTGTCAATGGATTGTTTCTTTACTCTTAAAGAATGGCTTTTGAAGAATAGAAGTTTTAAATTTTGATAAAGAGCAGTTCTTTTACCAGTTGTATTTTGCTGTTCTATATGAGAAACCATTGCCTGACCAAGGTCACAAGATTTTATCCTATATTCTAAAAGTTTCATAGCTTTAGATTTCACATTTACATCTAAACCATTTTGAGATTTTGTATATGGTCAAAGTTATAAGTTAAAGTTCATTTTTTTTGAATAGTAATATCCAGTTGTTGCAGCATCACTTGCTTAAAAGACTTATTTCTCCCTTGAGTTTCTTTGTTGCATCTTTGTCAAAAAAATCAGTTGTCCCTCTATGTATGGATCTGTTTCTGGACTCTACTCTGTTCCATTCATCTACTTGTGTTTCTTGATTGCAGTGCCACGCTGCCTTAATTTCTGTAGCTTTATAATGTCCTAAAATCAGGCAATGTGAGTCCTTTAACTTTGTTATTTTTCAAAGTTATTTTGGTTATTTTTACTTTTGCTTTTAGATATAAATTTTAGAATCTACTAATCCATTTCTACAAAAACTCCAGTTGATATTTTGATTGCTATTGTTTTATGACCCATGAACTTATTTAGGTCTCCTTTAATTTCTCTCAGCAGCTTTTCCTACTTATTCAACATACTTTTAGTATATACTTCCATATTCATATTTTTCATGTGAAAATTGATGTATCCCTGTTTATGTCTTCATGCCTCTCTGAAGGTCTTAGAGGGAAGGGGATGTGGGGATTGGAGAGCCTGGTGGTGGGTACTGAGGGCTCATATTGCATGGAGCACTGGGTGTGGGGCATAAACAATGACTCTTGGAACACTGAAAAAATAAAATAAAATTTAAAAAATAAATAAAATGTTTTAAAAATAGCCTTTATTTGTTCTCACTTGGGTGGTTTTCATTCATTTCCACAATGGATGAACCTGAAAACATTATGCTACTGGTGGTGGGTATTGAGGGCACGAATTGCATGGAGTATTGTATGTGGGGCATAAACAGTGAATCCTGGAACACTGAAAAAATAAAATAAGTCATTATTTAAAAAATATGCTACTGAAACTAATAATACATTATAGGTTAACTAACTTGAATTTAAATAAAATCTAAAAAACCACAACCAAACAAAAAACCATTAAGCTAAGTGTAAGAAGCGAGACACAAAACGCCATTTGTATGATTCCATTTATTTTAAATATTCAGAATAAGAAAGTCCATAGAGACAGGAAGCAGAAGTTTCATTGTCAGAAGCTGGGGGGTAGGGGAAAATGGGGAGTGAGTACTTAATTGATGTGGGGTTTCTTGCAGAATGAAGGATTGTTTTGAAATTAGATAGTGTTAATGATTACACAACATTATGAATGTACTTAATACTCTGAATTATGTACTTTAAAATGGTTAAAATGATAAAATTTTTATGTTATGTGTATTTGCAAAATATGAAATATGGGGACAAATGGCAAGATTAGTCTTTGATAACACATCAACAGGGAAGAGAAATGCTATAGCTTTCATCAAAAGCATCCAACCACTTTGCCACAAACTACTTTGCTACATGTAGTTACACTTCATTCAAGGGCCCTCTTTCCATCCTCTTTTTCAGTTGTTTCCAGGGAGAAGGGGTGATTTCTCAGAAACCCTTTGCCCAGCTCTCAATAAAGAAAACTCCTCTCACTTTGCCTGGACAACTTAAATTAATTCTTTTAGATAAACAATCTACTCCATTACTCCCTTACTCTATGACTAAATACCTTCATGTCTAAAATCGCTGGACTGAGCAGATCCTGTGATTTCTAGCTCTTACCCAACAATAGACCCTGCTACCCTGGACTGAGCCACTGGGCTCAGAAGATTCTCATCAAGAGGCATTCAGCGCCTTCCTATGGTCCAGTGGAGACTGTGCAGTCACTGATTGACTTCCGACCTTTGACCCTTTTGCTTCCAGCCTCAGAGGGCCTGTGAAGACAGAAGATGAGTAATACATTGAAAGGGAAAAGGAAGAAGGACTTTCTGACGATGGATCTGCTGATAGGAATCTGGCAGAGCTTTACACCATTAGCAGTGGAGAGGGCTAGTGTAAACTAGAGCTGTGAATACATTTGAGGGGCATCATGATCTGGAGAGCATGTGAAGAGAAAAAGAAAAATACAGGGGCGCCCAGGTGGCTCAGTTGGTTAAGCAGCTGCCTTCAGCTCAGGTCATGATCCCGGAGACCTGGGATCGAGTCCCACATTGGGCTCCCTGCTCGGCAGGAAGCCTTAGCACACAGCTAAGCTTCTCCCTCTGTCATTCCCGCTGCTTGTGTTCCCTCTCTGGCTGTGTTTCTCTCTGTCAAAGAAATAAAATCTTAAAAAAAGAGAAAAATACAGGTATATTTCTATTTTGACTGTGGGTCAATTGCATTTCTTTGAGGTCTGACAACCCTGGATTAGAGTAACCATGCTGCCTCTTGCCAAACATATATCCTTACAAATTGTATTTGACTTTTGAGTGTCCTTTTGTATTTGAGCTACTATAAAAAAAATACCACAAACTGGTAGCTTATAAATAACAGAATTTTTTTCATCACAGTACTGGAGGCTAGAAGTCTTAAGATTAGGATGCCAGCATGGTCCAGTTCTGGCAACGTCCCACTTCCTAAATGGCTGGGTTTTTTTTCACTATAACTTTACATGGTGGAAGAGGCAAGGGTTATCTCTAAGGCCTCTTTTATGTTGGTACCATTCCTATTCATGAGAGTTCACCCTTATAACCTAATCACCTCCCAAAGGCCTCATCTCCTAATATCATCACATTGGATATTAGGATTCTGATGTATGAATTTGGGGGGAACACAAACATTCAGACCATAGCAGTGAGTCTTAGTATAAAATGCTTACAGGAAGGAATTAATTATAATAAGGAATACTGATGCCTAACTTGTATAACAGTTGTAAGGAGTTAGAGAAACAGGAATTAAGGTCTTATCAGTGTCTAGCCAATAGTAAGGCCTTGAGTGTTAGTATCCTTCTTTCCATACTTCCTAAATTCTGCTTCTGAGATGATATTAACCTAAACTACATGGCTCTAGAGAACATAACTGTGTTCTAAAAATATGACAACAGGAAGGAAAATGGAAATATGGCAATAGGAGGGAAAATAAACTCATACAAATCCACATTATGTATAAGAGCCATTATCACTTCTATATTTTAGAGTTATCTTAATGTATGTGGGATAGGGGAAAAGTTGTCAGCCATTTCCATGGAATCAGTGTACCTTCACTGACCTCTTTGGAGACTTCTTGGAGAGTTAACATCAGGATTGCCCATTAACTGGATATCTGTGTCCTTCTTGTGTCTCCATCAAGACACATTTCCACAGAAGTACAAAGCATGATGACAGATATTCTGAAGAGAGCAATGGAATTAAAGGACAGTATTGCTTCTAGCATCTGACGAACTATTTTCTGTGTGGTCTTAGGTAGAACGTGTACCTTCTCTTGACTACTGACTCACATTTAGGGCATGTGATCTGAGTTGATCTTCTGGCAGGCCAAATTTGGGTAGAAACCATTTAGCATCTTTTCTCCTAAGCACTCTTGTTATCATTTAACTTCTCATACTCTAGTGTTATTTGAGGATTAAACAAATTAAACTACCTTATAAGAAATATGGGACATTTCTGAGGCAAAGAGAAAAAGAGTACTGGTAGAATCCTTCAAAGATTCTTAATGCTTATGCTTGGAAAGGACACACTCTATTTCCTCTCATTTTCCATTGGCCCAGTCTAGTCAAAACCTGATGTCAGTGTGGTGGAATCATTGAGCCTCAGGGACAAGCCAATCTACATGACCACACAGCTAAGCTTCCTGATCTAAGGGGCAGGCTTTGATCACCATCATCTTCATTAACAGGAGAAGTTGTTGAGTATGTACCCACGGGGGCACAATACCAGGCAGGTATAAAGCTGTCATTTTCCAAGTAGGAACCTACTGGTTCATTGTGGGGATTGCAAGAGATAGAACCTCATATCAATTTTGCCATTTATCAGGCTCTGTGAGCCTGAGCTTTGTCATCTGTGACATGAAACTCATGATACCTTTCTCACAATGCCATTCCAAGGAGTAAGTGAGAAAATCTGTAAATTGCATATGGGACATAGTAGGATTTCAACATGTATCAATCCTGCCCCACCTGCCTCCTTCCTCCTACAGAGGAAATGGCATTGACCTAAACCAAAGTAAATTACTGGCATGGAGAACATCTGGAAAGGTAGTAGCAAAAGTTGAAATATATCCCATAATCTATTTGCTTTTTTTTTGAAAGAGAAAAGTGCATGAGTAAGGGAGATGGTCTGAAGAAGAGATAAAATCTTAAACAGTTTCCATGCTCAGCGTAGAGCCTGATGTGGGGCTTGATCTCATTACTTTGAGACCATGTCCTGAGCCAAAATCAAGAGTCTGACACTTAACCAACTGAGCTACCCAGGCATCCCATTTTTCTAATGTATTTGCTTTAGTGTCAGTTCTGAATAATGGGATGAATTAACTGTGGAAGTTGGAGAAAGAGAAAAAAACATTACATTATTAAATAATATGCTTTCTTGTCCTCTTAATTTTTAATTAGTTTGTCAGTGGAAAAAGAGAAGTTTCCCATTGATTTCGAGGTAAATAGATTGTACAGAGTAAAATAACATGGATGCTGGACAGAAAACTGGAGTCAGGAGATCAGACACATCCTTGACTACAGAAACTTGAGCTAGTCACCCCTCTATGTTGACCTCAACACTAATACCATGATGCTCTACAGTAGTGCCCCAAGCTTTCGATCAGAAAATTCAGTTTAAACTTGACCACCATTGGTTGATGATTGTATGACTTTTCTTTTTATCTGAAACTCCAAGTGGCAAGCATAATTATTAAGGTGACCTCCATTGATCCTCCCCCTTGTATAATATCTTCCCCTCTAAGTGTGGATAAAACCAACAAATATAAAGAGATACCAATTTTGTGATGGTATGTTATATGGCAAAATGGTGATTATCTTGTGGGCCTGTCCTTGTCAGATAAGCCCTTAAACATACAATTTTCTCTGGCTATTCATAAGAGGAGAAGTCAAAGATTCAAATAACAAGAGAGATGCAACATAGCATTGCTGGTTAGAAGATTAATTAAAGCCATGTGACATGGAATTGGAGTAACCCCTAGAAGCTGACAGCACCCTGAGCTGGCAGCCATTGAAGAATCGGGGACTGCAGTCCAACAACCACTAGAAAATTACTTCTGCCAGAAACAAGGATGAGCTTGGAAGTGGGATTTTCTTCCGTTTTCAGAAAACAATTCAGTGGAGCTGATACTGACACTTTGAGTCCAGTCTTGTGTGACCCTGAGCTGAGAACATAACATCTCATGCTGCACTAGACTTTTACCTACAGACCTGTAAGCTAATAAATGGATATAGCTTTCACACATAGAATTTCTGATTGCACACCAACAGAAAACTAATACATTTCAGTTAATGATGGGTATATAATATATAAGTGTGGATGTACATAAGAGCACATGTATGTAGACAATAATTGGAGGAAACAAACCACTGTGATAATCTTACTAGCACAAGGTAGTTAAAGGTTACTAGTATATTTATGTTGGTATTTGAATGCATTTTCCATATTTTCTAAATGGATGATAGATTACTATTAACCAGAGATAAAGTCCATTAACAATTTATTCATATAAAATACGTTAGATTTCAAACATTTTATTATTATCAGATTCTATTTATTTGAGAGAGAGGGTATGAGTGAGGGGAGGGGCATAAGGAGAGGGACAAGCAGACTCCCTGCTCAGTGGGAAGCCCGATGCTGGGCTCGATCCCGGGACCTTGAGATCATGACTTGAGCTGAAGTCAGACGCTTAACTGACTGAGCCATCCAGCAGCCTCAGATTAGACATTTTAAAAGGTACATGTGATACTTAATTTTATGTGTCAACTTGACTGGGTCACAGGCTGCCCAGTTATTTCTGGGTGTGTACGGAGGGTGTTTCTGAATGAGATTAGTATATGAATTGGCAGATTGAGTAGAGCAAATTGCCCTCCCCAATGTGGTTGGGCATCATCCAATCCACTAAGGGCCTGAATAGAGCAAAAAAGGTAGAGGAAAAGAAAATTTGCTCTTTTCCAGCCTGTTTGAAATGAGAAATCAATCTTTTCCTTGCGCTTGAACTGGGATTTATACCCCTGGCTTTCATAGGTCTATAGCTTACAGACAGCAGATTATTGGACTTTTCATCCTCCATAATTGCACAAGCCAATAACTTATAATAAATCTCATTCTAGATAGCTATGTCTATATCTATATCATCTATAACTATGTCTGTTTCTCTAAAGAACCCTGACTAATCCATATGATAAATACTATATTAGGGAAATATGTACAAAACCAGGTTAAAAGGAAATTTATACAAAGAAGGGGCATCACTTTGTAAATTATCTCATTACTTCACTCTTAGAGAGAACCACTGTCCAAAATTTGTTTTTATCATCCTCATGCTTTGTTCCACATTTCACTACATATGAATTCATCCCTAAACAAACATATAGTTACTTTGCATATTTTAAGCTCTAAGTATATGAGTAAAATACTTATATATCTCATTGAAGCTTTTTTCATTGAAAATGGTGGTCCTGGGATTTTTCTACTAAAGTGGCTTTGGAACAGTTTTGAAATTTTTAACTATGCTACTACCATGACTGTGTTTGTACACCTGCTTGGACTCTACAGACCAAATCTAAGAGTGTAACAGCTGAAAGGGACTCACCTTCTCTCATAGATTTTACCAAATGTCTCTGCTAAGAGGCTATATCAATTTGTACTCTCCCGGGAGTGTATGGAAATTTCATGTCTCCACAGTTTTAAGATAAACTGGGTGCAGCTTAAATACAAAGTAACTGGTTAGAATTTCTTTACAAATATAGAATTATTCCAGTCCATATTCTGAACTATAATGTGGGACCATTATGTTTACACATATAAAAGTGCCTGTGAAGTATGTTGTTTATATTGAAAATAAGGGAGTGTATCTGGGTGGCTCAGTCAGTTAAACCTTTGGCTCGGGTTACGATCTCAGGGTCCTGGGATAGAGCACAATGATGGGCTCCTTGCTCATCAGGGAGTCTGTTTATCCCTGCCTTTCTGCCCCTACCACCCCCTATTGTGCTCTCTCAAATAAATAAAATCTTTAAAAAAGAAAAAAGGGAAAAGTAAAAAGTTATCTAACTTCCTGACAATAGGATTTCATATTAGCAAGTATTAATGATATTGTGAATAATAATATCATTATACAAATCTGGATAAATAAGTACTCTCATCTTGTATCCCATTGGTTGGGATATGCACTAGTAAAGAGATTTTAAATTTCAACTAGGCAATAATTATTTAAAATGTTAAATTTTCATGCTCTTTGACAAAACGGTTCCACTTGTGAGAATTATCCTCCAAGTACATCTTGGGGAGGCCCCTGCCATAAATATATCCATGCTGCTTAGCGTGTCCACACATTGCCCTGGCTGGCTCTGTGCCTTCAGACCCAATGACCCTGCACCATCTAACCTTGATCCAAACAGGACAATATGTCACATGGCTGAATGCACAGCCTCAATGGACCAAAAAGGAGCAACCCTAAATGTTGATATGGAACTGTGCTCATGTCCCTTCTCCAGAAAGGATCTGGAGGTTTCTCACCTTCCCTCTTAGGGAGAAATTTCCCTTTCTGACCCTCTCCATGTCTTGAGATATCTTCCCTGCCCTACCAGTTACAAGCAACATAATCTCTAATGTAAGGTTAAGTTTTTATGAAAGATAGAAGAAACATGAGCTCCAGACAGCTTTTGTTTCCAACCTCCTCAAAACCTCCCCTGAGGCAAGGGGAAGCCTGGTTCCCTGCTGCAGGGAGGGTAAACAGGGAAGACAGAGATTAACCACCTCATCAATTTGTGACCTGGTATCTTTGCTAAAGATGTGCCTCCAGCAACTAAAACTGAGCAGGCTACCAGATTCCATCCCTGGGTCTGGTAGTAGGCCTGGGGAACAACTTCTTTGCCATCTGTGTCTGTGCCCAGAAGCATGTGCTCTGGAATCACATATATACCCATGAAGAGAGGATAGTGGTACTTCACCACCAGTATAGTCATAGGATTTTAAATTTAAAATTTAAATCCAGTCACTAATCCAGTCACTAATTTTAAGAATATAGTGCTAGGCCCCTCTAAACTATCTACTTCATTGTAGTTGGAGTGCAAAAGTACTAGAGCACCTGACTCTGGGGGCCCCAAATAGACTAGGTTTTTCCATTTGCTGCAGACAAAATACAAAGATGAGTAGTGGTAAAACAAAAAAGGAAATTATTTTAGTGAGGCCAACACCAGGAAGGTAGTGGACTAATGTCTGAAAGACTGTCTCCAAAGTGCTGAACATACTTCCAGGTTTATTTAAGTGAAACCTCTTAAAGGTATGAAGCTGTCTTGGAACACTGAAAAAATAAAATAAAATAAAATAAAATAAAATAAAATAAAGGGAAAAAGTATGAAGCTGAACAGAAATCAAAATGGCTGCACTAATACTTTAGTGAAGTTCAATTCTTAAAGCAACCCTTTTCATCTCTTGCTTAAACTTTCCCTCCTCCCTTCTTGACCTTTTGTTTCAGGAACCTGGTACCAACCTGATACCTGGTACCAACCAGTGAGGTTGGTAGAATAAACATAATTCCTGTCAAAACTGGCTAGATCTTGTATTCCCCTATAAACTCCCCCCTCAGCTCCTTCCTCGGGTTGGTGGGGTGCTTGAAGTTTTGATGACCTTAATTTTCTGCAGCCTCCTTTGTCTGGCAAGGGAATAAATTTTTTGTTCTTCTTAATACCTAAATTCTGTGTTTGCATTACCTATTTCAGTTTCAGAGCACAGAGGGCAGTTTTCAACAGATTTATGAGGAAAATGTGGGGCAAAGTTTGGTGGGTATATTCAGGTGGGCAACAAAGGTCAAGTTGATCCTTGTCTTGGGGTCAGTCACAGGTGGGATCTTGCTGGCTCATGGTAGTCTTTATTGATTGAGTGCATATAGTTTCTGTTCTGATCAGGGGATGCTTTGCCCTCAGGGTCTTTTACCTGAGTTAAGAGATAAGCTGAAAAGAAGAACTTAATCACTTAGAAAGTATAGACTGAGGTTAAAATGGAGGTAGTCATAGTCCTCTTTCATCATAAATGGTAGCTGTCTTTCCTTCCCAGATCAGGGTACTTCAGTAGCATTTTGATCTGCCTCCTCAGCCAGGGGACCTTAACCAGGAGGCATATTAGAATCACCATAATGAACTTTTTCTTAAGCTTCACTTGAAACACCCTTGTTTGTGGAAACTGTACTTCTGTGTCAAAGGCCAGCCAAGTTATTAAACCATAATAAAATGCCTAAACACCATGTGATGCAGAATTTATTCTTGCTTGTGAGAGGTCAATATTTTGTTCTATTCAGACCTTCATCCACTTTACTAAGTCTACCTATTGAAACGTTAATGCCATTTTACTTTTTTTTTAAGATTTTATTTAATTATTTGACAGAGAGAAACACAGCGAGAGAGGGAACACAAGCAAGGGGAGTGAGAGAGGGAGAAGCAGGCTTCCTGCTGAGCAGGCAGCCCGATGCGGAGCTTGATCCCGGGTCTCTGGGATCATGACCTGAGCCAAGGGCAGTCGCTTAACCAACTGAGCCACCCAGGCCCCCCGTTAATGCCATTTTAAAACACCCTTACAGAAATAATGGAATAATGTTTAACCAGATATCTGCATACCATGGCCCATTCATGTTGATAAATGAAATTAACCATCACACTTACACTTAAAAAATTATCTGTTGATTATCTGGAATTCAAATTTAACTAGAAGTCCTGTGTTTTATCTGATTACCCTACACATGGAGAACTCTGTGGAGAACACCCCAAGTGTTCCATTCAGCAGCCTCTGTGAACTCTCAGTGGATGTGATCACCAATCTTTATTCATGTGAGTGAGTTCTCTTGAATGTTGCAGCTGAGAGGTGCCTCCAAATGACTGCAACAATTAACAGACACCATACTGAACAGATAAGAGCCAGCTGAGCCCAGTCAACCCATAACATCCTGAAAAATAATGCACGGCTACTGTTCTGAGTGTTTGCTAAGTGGAAATGGATGTTCAAAACATTATTTTGGTGAACGTTCCCTCTTTTTCTGTGTTCTGTAATCATTGGATAAGACGGGGATTAACCACAGAAATTAACTAATTTCATGAGGAAACAAAAGGACCTGGACTATGAAAAACAACTTTGAAAACAAGAGGGTTGGAAAATAACCATCACCTGATTTCAAAACTCATTATAAATCTATAATCATCAAGAAAGTGTTGTATTGAGGTAAAGGTAGAAATGTGTATCAAAGGAATAAAATGAGTCCAGAAATAGACCCACTCATATGTGAACAACTGATTTTCAACAAAGCTATAAAAGCAATTCAGTGGAGAAAGGATATTCTTTTCAACAAATGGTGCTTGGAGAAGTGGATATCTATATAGGCAAACATAAACTGTAATCCATATGCAAAAGTTAACTCAAAATGTATCAAATACATAAATATAAAATCAAAAACTGAAAAATTTTACCAGAAAACATAGGGGAGAGTCCTTGAAACCTTGGGTTAGGTGAAGGTTTCATGGATGAGACCACCAAAACCACAACCCATAAATGAACAAATTGATAAACCAGAATTCCTCAAAATCAAAGATTTCAGCTCTTCTAAAGACATAGTTGAGAGAATGAAAAGACAAACCACTGACTCAGAGAAAGTTTGAAAATCATATATCTGATAAAAAGTGTATATGCAGAACATAGAAAATCTCACAAAAGTCAATAAGAAATAAAGACACCTAAATGAAAAAAATGGGCAAAAGTTTTGAGTGGACATTCCCCAGAAAAGTATTCAAATGTCAAATAAGTACATAAAAAGCTGCTCAACATCATTAATCATTGGGGAAATGCAAATGAAAAGCACAGCAAGATACTACCTGTGATCGTGCCAGTACCATGCTGTCTTGATTATCACAGCTCTGTAATATAGCTTGAAGTCAGGCATTGTAATGCTCCAAGCTTTGATTTTCTTTTTCAACATTCCTCTGGCTATTCAGCATCTTTTATGGTTCTATACAAATTTTAGGATTGTTTCAGCTCTGTGAAAAGTGTTGATTGTATTTTGATAGGGATTGCATTGAATGTATAGATTGCTCTGGGCATAAAAACAGACACATAGATCAATGAAACAGATTAGAGAGCCCAGAAATGGACCCTCAACTCTATGGTCAACTAATCTTTGACTAATCAGGAAATACTATCCAATGGAAAAAGGTCTCTTCAATAAATGGTGATGAGAAATTGGAAAGCCACATGCAGAAGAATGAAAGTGGACTATTCTCTTTTACCATACACAAAGATAAACTCAAAATGGATGAAATACCTAAATGTGAGACAGGAATTCATCAAAATCCTAGAGGAGAACACTGGCAGTAACCTCTTCGAGCCTGGCTACAGGACATTCTTGCAGGACATGTCTTTAAAGGCAAGAGAAACAAAAGCAAAAATGAAGTATTGAGACTTCATCAAGATAAAAAGCTTCTGCAAGGCAAAGGCAAGAGTCAACAAAACTAAAAGACAACCTACAGAATGGGAGAAGATATTTGCAAATGACTTATCAAATAAAGGGTATGCAAAATCTACGAAGAACTTACCAAAAACAACACCTGAAAAACAAATAATCCAGTCAAGAAATGGACAGAAGACATGAAAAAACACTTCTCCAAATAAAACATACAAATGGTCAACAGACACATGGAAAAATGTTCAACATAACTTGCCATCAGGGAAATACAAATCAAAACCACAACGAAATACCACCTTACACCAGTTAGAATGGCTAAAATGCCAACAAATGTTGGCAAGGATGTAAAAAAAAGGGGAACCCTCTTACCCTGTTGGTGGTAATGCAAACTGGTACAGCCAGTCTGGAAAACATATGGAGATTACTCAATAAATTAAAACCAGAGCTACCCCAAGACCCAGCAATTGCACTATTGGGTATTTGCCCCAAAGATAAAGATATAGGATAAAGGGGGGCATATTCACCCCGATGTTCATAGCAGCATTGTCCACAATAGCCAAATTCTGAAAGGAGACCAGATGCCCTTCAACAGATGAATGGATAAAGAAAATGTGGTTTATATACACAATGGAATATTACTCAGCCATCAGAAGGGATCAATACCTACCATTTACATTGACATGGTTAGAACTGGAGGGTATTATGCTAAATGAAATAAGTCAGTCATAGAAAGATAATTATTGTACCTTCTCCCTTCAAAATTCATATCAAGTTACCTTTTTCGAGCATGTTTCTTGCTCTGCCCTCAGGGATGGGTCTTACAATGGGCCCACAGCTCCTATCCACTTTCTGTGTCCCATTGGCTCAACTAGTAGTCCTATGTTCTTGATCCCAAATCCATGTGTCTTTATTGCTCCCTGTAAATACACCTCTGCCCCACGTCTGAACTATAGACCAACTAAGCAATATGAAAAAAAAAAAGGAGAAGGAGAACAATACATCAACTTGATTCCTTATAAAAGTTATGTAGCGAGAGTGGCTTAGATTTGCTGGCAAGTGAGCTTCCTATTAATGATCTCCAGAAATGGACAGACTTGTCCACTCAAAGTACTGCATTGGGACAATCATAAATGCCAAAGATTGTAATGCTTATCTAGCTCCTGTCTGATAGATGTGCCCTGTCTTTGTGTACTCAAACAGAGTATCTATCTGCCAAAGAAAATCCCAGTTGCAGGAGAAAGTGTTTCAGGACACCTTCTTTGAGAAACACTTCTCAAAGTGAATAAATACCCCTTGTTCTGAACAAATACCCCAAACCCAACTTCTGGGGTCTTCCTTCCTGTAACTTCTTTTTTTTTTTTTTTTTTTTTTTTTTTTTTTTTTTTTTTTTTTTTTTTTTTTTTTTTTTTTTTTTTTTTTTTTTTCTTTCCTGTAACTTCTTACAGCAAAACTTTTTGGTATCTTAATTCTTGTGATTTCATAATTATTATGAAATTATTCTTCCAACTTCCAAGACTAGTATGAATGTTGTATATGGTGAAAATTTCCCTTGGAAATCTCCTCATGAAGGAACTAATGAAATGCTAGGAAATGTACTCTCACACATAAATCACCACACAAACTATAGGTAAAACTATAACAAAGTCCTTTGTTACCAACCCTTCAAGGATAAGAGAATCCCCGTCTTATCCAATGATTACAGAACACAGAAAAAGAGGGAACATTCACCAAAATAATGTTTTGAACATCCATTTCTGCTTAGCAAACACTCAGCCGTGCAATAGCCATGCATTATTTTTCAGGATGTTATGGGTTGACTGGGGCTCAGCTGGCTCTTATCTGTTCAGTATGGTGTCTATTAATTGTTGCAGTCATTTGGAGGCACCTCTCAGCTGCAACATCCAAGAGAATATTCCAGAAGCAGATGATGAGTTTGAGTGGCTGGAGCCTGGCAAAGTACAGATGGTAGGAGATTAGGTTAAATGGAACATAATAGCCACATCATTTGGGCTTTAAGGAGACTGGAGTTGTACTGAGGGTGGATGTTTGAAGTGTGATACTGACATGATCTGATTCATGTGCTCACAAGGTGACTCTACCTCTGTGAAAAGAATCGACTGGACAGGAGCAAGATGACTGTGGAGAAAACTATAAGGAAAATTTTACAAAGTCCAGAGGAAGGAGAAAGGTAGGTTGTCCCAGTGTTAGAGCAGTGTTTAGGGGCCTGGGGTGGCCCTCGACAGGGCATGTTCTGGGTAGGACAGGCAGGACCTGCAATGGCTGTGGGTGGGGATATGTGAGGATAAAGGAGCATTCTGGATGAGCCCTTGGCTTTTTGTTCAGCCATGTATAGAAATGGTGGTGCTGTTTACTGAGGTTGGTTGTTCCAAGTGCTTTTGAGACGTTTTCATGATAATTCGTTAGATATATCACAGTGATTACAGTGAAAGTTAGTAATTTAAAACGCACATCAGTTGATGAATAGGATTCAGTCATAAGATTATTAAGTCTTATTAAAGATGCATTAAAACATTTTGTAAAAATACCAAAATTGTAAAAATCTGAACTTAGAGTTTTTTTTATTAAAATCAGAGCACTTTTTTGAGCTATTGCAATATGCTGAGCACTGTTTTAAGGGCTTTCATATATTAACTCAATTAATTCACAAAACAACAATCCATGAAGTAGGGTTGATTGCTTTTTTCCAATTTTACAGAATAAGAAACTAAATTACTGGACATTTTGTTCCTTCCTTCAAGGTCAGAGAGCCAGCTATCTCAACATTTCCAGTTTTTTTTTTAATAGTGTGATTCCTAACCATCTTAAAAGCCAAGACACGAAAGAATTTTTTTGACTTTAAATTTATTTTATTTTTTCAGTGTTCCAAGATTTTTAAAGCTTATTTCTTCTATGGTCATTATTCTGGCTGTACAAATGAAACACCTAAGTTACTATAAGATAAAGTCTTCTTCAGTGAAGAATACTTTCAGTATTCAAAGTCACATATTTAGGAGCTGGTAGAACTAGGGTTCGGACTGTCTCTCTCCAGAGACCATACTCCTAATCAGTGTACTTAAGAAGAAGAAAAGTACATTTTATGAACTATCTGAGGTCATGGTGGTGAATGTTAGGCCAGCACCATATCACTTTGGGTAGAAACTAGGCTTTAGTAGGCATTTTGCCACATACAGAGGTATTTATTTAAGAAAAACAAAAAGGGAGTAATTATAAAAATAGGAGAAAAAAGTAATAATAATCACAGTAACTATACTACGACTTGGCTGTTAAGACAATACCTTGGACTTCCAGGGTGAATTCTTTTCACTATAAGAAAATCAAGGTACTTTAATGGATGGGAATCACATTTCTCTATGCCCTAGGCTTCATTGTTTGGGAGGCAGAGCTTTCAGACCATCTTTGGCATGTGAGGCCAGATGAGGTATGGTGACTTACCCATAGTTATCTAGAGTTAGTGGACTAGGTCTGGCACTGGGCCCAGGTATGTCTCCGGTCTTGCACCTAGTCTCCTGTTCATCAGATACAGCATTAACCTGTTCAATGTTTAGTAAATCACTTTTCAAAGGCTCAGAGGATGTATAATTCTCAGAGGCTACCTGCCCTCCAGGCAATATAAGAAGGCAAAAGAAAAGGGATATTGATTTTCTTATCCAGTCCCCAACTATATTGGGAGATTAGAAGGAAAATTTCCTGGAGTTATCCAAAATGTCCTCTTTTGTATTTGACTCCTTTCTGTCAACATGTTGTCTGTGAGACTTACATTATTACTGTCTGTAGCTCCTTCCTGGGCTACGAGGTTTGGTGTTTCTCCCCTGGTCCAGCCAGGGGAAAAAAGGTGGGGTCAAGCAGGATGATGAGTGTCTGCGGCCAAAAACACACCCGAGCCGGGAGGTCTGTCGAAGCAGGATCTCCTCTCCTGAAAACTGTGTCTTCAGGGTTCTTTATTTAAAGCCTTTTAGTTACATCAATCTAGCTTTAGGCAAACAGTTGGTTCTGTCTCTCTTGCTCTCTGCTTCTCTCTCTGTCCTGCTGCTTTCCCTGCTTCTCTGTTCGCTTGGCTTCTGTCTTTCTTTGCCGGCTCTCTCTGTTTCTGTTTGCAGGCTCCCTTGCTGTTTGCCAGCTCTCCTGCTCTCTCCTATAAGGCTCTCTTGCTGCCTCCTCACAGGCCCTCTGCCTTTTTCTCTCTGTCTCTCAGTCTCTCTGCAGGCTCTCAGTCTCTCTCTGTCTCATGGCTTTTGTCTCTCAGTCTCTCTCCGTCTCACTCGTCTCCCTCGACTGTCAAGGGTCCCAGTCTTTTATTATTCCCACATGAGGAAGTTGGGTGGTGCAGTTAAATCTTTAACTGCTTTTGCACCCACCCTAGAGACAGGATTAGTATTGTTACTGCAGGGTAGAGTGATTGCTTAAACTCACAGAAGTTGAGACCATTGAGGCACAGGGATCAAGAAATACAGATAAGAGATCTAGAGATATGATTACTGGGAGGAGGATTAAATGGAACTATACGTCTTGAATAAGCACACCAAGGACATATTGCCCTGACCCACAGGGTAAGTGGCTTTTCGGATTCTAGGCAGGGAAAGCCCCTCTGGGCTTTCATTCACATTCACAGATACTTCCACCAGAATTTCTGGTGGCTTGGGCATGGAGGGAAGGGCGGATCATGCACCGTCCTGGACAACTGTCTATACTTGTAGATTATTCATTATCACTGATGTATAGTATTATATTGTTCGGTTATTTCTCCATAAATGTATCCATTATTGGGGTTTGGGTATTGTCTAGTCTTTGTCTTATAAATTACGATGCTGTGAATGTCATGTACATAATATTTTGGCCAGATAAAACTTTACTTTTTTGGGTGGGGCCTTTAACTACCATAGACCAAGGGGTAGCATTTCTGAGTCATAAGGTATATGTTTGTTCAGCTCAGTCGATGTGAGTCCATTTTTCCAAGTGGTTCTTCCAATTTATATTTCTACCAGCAGTGTGTGAGAGTTCCACTGCTCTGCATCCTCATCAACACTTGTATTTTCCATCTTTTATTTCTTATTCTGACGGGCATGTAGTAGTATCTTACTGTGGTTTTAATTTCACTTTCTGGGATTTTTAAAGATTTTATTTATTTATTTGACACAGAGAGATCACAAGTAGGCAGAGAGGCAGGCAGAGAGAGAGGAGGAAGCAGGCTCCTGCTGAGCAGAGAGCCCAATGCGGGCCTCGATCCCAGGACCCTGAGATCATGACCTGAGCCGAAGGCAGAGGCTTTAACCCACTGAGCCACCCAGGCACCCTACTTTCTGTTTAATTGTTCTTTAATTAAACACTCTTTGTAGCATTGTTTCTTTTAATCTAAAGAAGGTTCTTTCTTTTTATTTAAATTTTGATTTTATTTGTTTAAGATATGGACCTTGATTGCTGGAGTTTTCAGTCTAGATTTTGCTGATTGTATCCCTATTGTATTGTACTTTATGTTCCTCTGATCCTTCCTGTTTCCTTTAAGTTGGCCATTAGAGTTAAAGGCTTGATCTAATACATATTTTTTGTAGGCATAACTCATATGCAGTGGTAGACACTTCCTATAGTGTTATACCAGGAGGTTCAATATGTCTGATTGTCTCTCCTATGTGGAGATTGATCACTAGGTTCAGGTGTTGTTAGCCTGATCTACCCATTATAAAATTTGTCATATCCTTTTCACCTGAAGTTTTTGCAGTCTCTGAAGACCATTACTTAGATCTGCATTCTCTTAAATGTTGAAAAAATGACGATGTTATAATTTTATAATTTCTTCTCCATTTATAGAGTGGAAGTTTTCTGTAAAGGGAATTTCCCTGTCCTATCAACTGTTGGACTTCTCTGAAGTATGGCACACACAGGACAGGAAGGATGCCTGTTAAATTTTTTTGTAGTATGTCCACTTTTCAAACTATCCGTTGTTTCCCTAGGATCCTCCAAAAGTGAGCAGTGAGTTTGTTTTGTGTTTTGTTGTTCTTTTAGAATGTCATAAATTCATAGATGTTTGTACATTTGATGTGTTTTGTTCATCATATTTATTATTTTATTGGATGTCAAATTGTTTTATCTTAGGCCTGTGGAAGCCTCTTTAGGCTAATTTTTGTGTCTTTCACATGTGATCATTTATGAGAGTTCAGTCCAGATTCATCTGGTACAGTCCCTACCTGCCTCAGAATCAGCCACTTCCCCAAGGAAGCCTGATTCCTTTAAGTGAGAAATGTTTTAGAGCATTCAGTCTGGGAACTAGAGTTGCACATTGCTACTGGAATGATTATTGTTTCTTGTCTTTTTCAGTGCACAGAGCCAATAAGTGTGTATTATAATTTTTATGACGGTGTGTATCACCTCCTTCTATCCTGGGCTGCTTCTCCAGGCCTTTGTGATCACTGTGATCAGTTTTTAGCTTTCCAGTTTTTAAAAATATGATATGTATATTAATTTCCTCTACCAGTCACAATTAAAAGGTGGCATATTCTTTTTTATTTAATTTAAAATAAATTAATTGACATTTAATGTATTATTGGTTTCAGAGGTAAAGGTCAGTGATTGATCCATCTTATATAATATCTAGTCCTCACTACATCACATGCCCTCCTTAATGTTCATCACCTAGTTACCCCATCCTCCACCCTTCTCCCATCTAACAACCTTCAGCTTGTTTCCTATGATAAAGGGTCTCTTATGGTTTTTCTCCCTCTCTGATTTTGTCTTGTTTTCTTTATTCCTCTCTTCCCCTATGATCCTGTTTTGTTTCTTAAATTCCACATTTGAGTGAGGTCATATGATAATTTTCTTCCTCTGATTGACTTATTTTGCTTAGCATAATTCCCTCTAGTTCCATCCACATTGCTGCAAATGGCAAGATTTTATTTTTTCGGATGGCTGAGTGGTATTCCGGGCTATGTGTGTGTATGTGTGTGTGTGTGTGTGTGTGTGTGTGTGTGTGTGTGTGTGTGTGAGAGTGTGTGTGTGTGTGTACACACCACATCTTTATCCATTCACCTCTCAATGAACATCTGGGATTTCTCTGTAATTTGGCTATTGTGGACATTGCTGCTATAAAGATTGGGGTGCAGGTGCCCCTTCAAATTTCTATGTTTGTATCCCTTGGGTAAATACCTAGTAGTGCTATTGCTGGATCACAGGGTAACTCTATTTTTAACTTTTTGAGGAATCTCCATACTGTTTTCCAGAGTGGCTGCACCAAGGGTAGCACATTCTACACTATTACTGTCCAGAGAAATTTCTGCTTTGATGGAAATGTTCTGTATCTGCACTGACCAACTAGCTATCTGTGGGTATTGAGCTGTTAGTGCTGCTGAGGAACTGAGTTTATAATTTCATTTACATTTAACTTATTAAATAATTAAATTTATTTAAAATAAATAAATATATAATTTATTAAATTTAAATAGATACATGTAGATAGATGCTACCATATTGGACAGCAACAATGCTACACATTTTTATGCATTTATTTTCATTTGAAATATCTCAGAGGTCACTCCATATCAGTACAGAGAGGGAGTCCTCATGTTTTATACCTGCATAGTGCACTAGGATATAGAGATACTTTATATTATTCAACAAGTCCCCTATGGTAGACATCTATCTTGTTTCTAGTCTTTTTTTTTTTTTTTTTAAATTTGCCCCTATGGGGTTTTTTTTTTTTTTAAGATTTTATTTATTTGACAGAGGGAAACACAGCCGGAGAGGGAACACAAGCAGGGGGAGTGAGAGAGGGAGAAGCAGGCCCCCCGCCGAGCAGGGAGCCCGATGTGGGGCTCGATCCCGGGTCTCCAGGATCATGACCTGAGCTGAAGGCAGTCTCTTAACCAACTGAGCCACCCAGGCGCCCCTCTTGTTTCTAGTCTTTCGCACTGTAATGAAACTTTTCTTCCAGGATGGTCTTGTGCTCATGTCTTTTTGCATTGTACCTTTGAAATAGATTCTGAGAAGATTTCAAGTATAAATAAATATGTAATTTTATTTAGTATCAAACCCCTCCACAGGTTTGGTCCAATTTTATGCTACCTCAAGCAATGTGTGAGAATGCTATTTCCTCAAAGATTATTTAAGAGGAATATAGTGGGGAGGTGAACATCATGTGGAAGATCTATGAAAACCATTTCACTAAATCAAGAGAGTTAATGTTTGGTTTGGTGGTCCTTGTACTGTGTTTATCTTTGAGAAATTGGTTTCTAGCACTCTTCTCTGTCCCTTCTGGATCTGGGTCCAAGTCCCCTAGAGGAAAAGAAGAGAGCAGATACTATCTTACATGAAGCAGAAACTCTGTGTCACATCAGAAGGACCTCTTAGATAATGAAATAAAAGGAAACACCCTCCCCCCCGAAATAAGGCTGACTCAAAATCAGTTCAGAAATTTGGTTCAGTCAGTGAAGCATGTGACCCTTGATCTTAGGGTTGGGGATTTGAACACCACATTGGGCATAGAGATTACTTAAGAATAAAATATTTAAAAATAAAACAATTTACCACTCTGATGTAGTGAAGGGAAAATGGAGAAAATAAAACCTGTAGCTTTCTGCTCATGAGAAAACCCAGGACTAAAACCACACAAGGATTGCCTTGCCCTTCCCTCTCTTTGAGGTTCGGTTAGCAGCAAGTAAGAGCCCATTAGTGTTATGCAAGAAGATGGAGGTGGGGACGCCTGGGTGGCTCAGTTGGTTGGGCGACTGCCTTCGGCTCAGGTCATGATCCCGGAGACCCAGGATCGAGTCCCACATCGGGCTCCCTGCTCGGCGGGAAGCCTGCTTCTCCCTCTCTCACTCCCCCGCTTGTGTTCCCTCTCTTGCTGTGTTTCTCGCTATCAAATAAATAAAATCTTTAAAAAAAAAAAAAAAAGAAGATGGAGGTGTAAGTTATAAGGCTCCGTACAGTCCCTTAGTTTTCCCCTACTCAGCTGTGTCATTATCTGTTTAGTTTCTGGGTCTCCAGGACTCAAGATGAGGCTTGAACTAAATATGCATGGCATTGGGGTCTGTTTCACCATGGGTGGGCACTAACATAAATGTTGCTCCCTGTGGGAATTTTGACTTATGTAGTTCTAGAGATCAAGAAACAGATGTGGGATGCACACATGGAATTGGAATGACAGTGCGAGGAATACACTAAATACCCAATACACATTAATATGTTAATGAGATATAAATGCCGGATTAACTGGAAAGGAAACTATGCATACATTCTCTCAGTCCTTTCATAAACATGAATTTTTCAACAGAGTTGTGGTCACTCAGCATTTTTTTCATAATTTGCTTTGAGAAAAAAATTGTTTCTGTTTATAAAGTCTTTTCACTGTGAAAAACAGAACCCAAAGAAAATGAAGATGCCACGTGGTGGTCAAAGTCAGAACTGAAAGTCAATTAGGAATAGCCAAATCATGGAAACAGCCCAAATGTCCATAGACTAATGAATGGACAAAGACAATGTGTTATAAAGGGAGGCAAGATGGTGGAAGAATAAGGGACCTCATTTTATCTGCTCCCTTGAATTCAGCTAGATATCTATCATATCATTCTAAACACCTATTAACTCAACCTGAGATGTAAAAAAGAATTGTTGAATTCTACAAATAGGAAAGCAACCACTTTTTGCAAGGTAGGAGGTACAGAGAAGTGAATCTCAGGGTATATATATTGGAAGATAAACATCAGGGGGAGGGAGTCTCTGTAATCTGGTTACTGAAAAGTAATATAGCCCATGAGCACAAAATTGGAAGTTTTAGAAGTCCATTCTAGTAGGAGACATCCCTACCTGAAAGGTGCACAGCTGATGAAGTGGGGAAGAATCCTAGGTGGGACAGTGTGGCCTCAGGATCCCCAGGATCACAGAAAGAATGGGGGTGCCAGAGCCAGTAGAGTCCCCAAGCATTGGAGCAGAGAAACTGGCTATGGTCTGTGAGCCTGGAAATTGTATCTCAGCTCAGTTTGTCATATACCATGAGCCTTGGCCTGATTGGGTGACCACTATCCATGGGGGGGCCCTGCAAGGAGCAGGCTCACTGTGACCCCTGTCTATCCCCTAGGAGAATCAGCCTGGGTGCACACCACAGGAGTCTGCAGAGTTGGGAGGACACAAAAGTGAAGACTGCTTTTCCCTGAGAGGTTAATGAAGAGAGGGGGATCTCAGTCTTTCAGCTTCGTGGCTGGAGATCGGGGGTGTGTATGTGTGACCACCTCTATTTTAATACTCTAAAGCAGTACTGTAAGCCTTCAGGGAACAAAAACCACATAGAGCAACCTGAAGCAGCTTACTCTGAGCCCAGTCCCCTGCCAAGGGGTGATGAAACTTCCGGGGCAAAGACACCTGAGAACCAGCAGGGCAGGCCCCTTCCCAAGAAGACCAGCTGGAACATCAGGAGAATACTAAGTTTACCAAGCATACAGAACTGCAAAACTCCAGCACTAGGGAAAAAGAGTATATAGAATTCAAGGTTTGTTCTCATGATCCTTTTATCTTTCAACTTAAAATCTTCCTTTTCAACTAGATTCTTATTTTACCAAGTCTTTGTTTTTAAGTCTTTTTTAGCTTTCATTTGACTTTTACATTTTATAGATATATTCATTTTTGGCTTCCTTTCACTGTGTTCAATTTTATTTTTGTATATATATAAGCTCTGCTTCCCTTACAGCTTTGAGATTTAGTATCTTCTTTTTTTAAAATATTTATTTATTTATTTATTTATTTATTTATTTATTATTTGATGGAAAGAGATAGCACAAACAGAGGGAGAAGGAGAGAAAGAAGCAGGTTCCCTGATGAGCAAGGACCCCAATGTGGGGCTTGATCCCAGGACCCTGAGATCATGATCCGAGCCAATGTCAGATGCTTAACCAATTGAGCCACCCAGACACCCCAAGATTTAGTGTCTTCTAACAAACAGATTAAAATAAATCTAGGACCAAATGGATCACTCTATTTTGTACAAAGTGACAAAAATTACTTATTTCCCTTTTATTTTTTGGTTTCTGACCTCTTTGGATTTTTCTAGTGTGTATTTCACTTGGGTTGTGGTTGATATTTTTTATTTTTTGTTTGTTCATCTATTCTTCTTTTGGCAAAATGACTAAAAGGAGGAATTCACAACAAAAGAAAGAACCAGAGGTAATACTTTCTGCCATAGAGGTAATTGATATGGATATAACTAAAATTCCAGAGATGGAATTCAGGATAACAATTATAAAGTAACTAGCTGGGATTGAAAAAGCATAAAAGATGCTAGAGAAACTCAGTGTAGAAATGAAATCTAATGAGGCTGAAATAAAAAATGCTTTAACTGAGATTCACTCAAAATTGGATGCTGAACAGCCAGTGTAAATGAGGCAGAAAAGAGAGTCAGTGACATAGAAGACAAGATATTATAAAGGAAGGAAGCTGAGGAAGAGAGAGGAAAACCACTAATGGCCCTAGAGGGGAGGCTTCAAGAAATCAGCACTACCACAAAGTGAAACAATATTAGAATTATTGGGGTCTCAGGGGAAGAAAAAAGAGAGAGAGGGAAAGAATGTGTATTTGAGCAAATCATGGCTGAGAACTTCCCTAATCTGGGGAAGGAAACAGGCATTCAAGCCCAGGATGTAGAGAGAACCCCCTCAAAATCAATAAAAATAGGTCAACACCCAAGCATATAATAGTGAAGCTCTTCAATTTCAGAGATAAAAGAAAATCCTGAGAACACTGGGGGAAAAGAGGACCTTAACCTACAAGGGTAGAAACATTAGAGTGTCAGCATACCTATCCACAGAGAAGGCATGATATATTCAGGGTAGTAAATGAGAAAAACATGCGGCCAAGAATACTTTATCCATCAAGGCTGTAATTTAGAATGGAAGGAGAAATAAAGAGCTTCCAGGACAAAGAGAAACTGAAAGAATATGTGATCACTAACTGGCCCTACAAGAAATATTTATAGGGAATGTAAGTGAAGAGACAGCCCAAAATTAACATAGACCAGAAAGAAACACAATCTACAGAAACAGAGACTGTAGAGGGATTGAAATGGCACTAAATTCATATCTTTTAATAGTTACTCTGAATATAAATGAGCTAAAACTCTAATAAAAAAACACAGGGTATCACCTTGGATAAAAAAGCAAAAACCATCCATCTTCTGTCTACAAATACTCATTTTAGACCTGAAGACAGCTCCAGATTGAAAGTGAGGGCATAGGGAACCATTTATCATGCTAATGGGCCTCAAAAGAAAGCTGGGGTAGAATCCTCATATCAGACAAATTAGATTTTAAACCAAAGACTGTAGTAAGGGATGAAGAGGGACACTATAGCATACTTAAAGGGACTACCCAACAAGAACAGCTAACAATTATAAATATTTATGATCTTAACTTGGGAGCAGTCAATTATCTCAACCAATTAATAACAAAATTAAAGAAACACATTGATACTAATACAGTAATAGTAGGGGACTTCAACACCCCACCCACAGAAGTGGACAGATCATCTAGGCAGAAAATAAACAAGGGAACAAGGGCTTTGAATGGCACACTGGATCAGATGGACTTCACCAGATATATAGAGAGCATTCCATACTAAAGCAACAGAATACACATTCTTCTAGAGTGCACTTGGAACATGCTCCAGAATAGATCACATAGTGGGTCACAAATCAGGTCTAAACCAGTACCAAATATTGAAGTTAATTCCCTGAATATTTTCAAAGCTTTTAAACTGTACCTCAATCACAAGGAGAAATTTGGAAGGAACACAAGCACTTGGAGAAGAAAGAGAAATGAAGCAATTGATCGGATTTACAATTGCACCAAAGCCCATAATATACCTAGGAATAAACCTAATCAATGAGGTAAAAGATCTGTACACTGAAACTCCAGAACACCTATGAAAGAAATTGAAGAAGACACAAAGAAATGGAAAAACATTCCATGCTCATACGCTGGAAGAAAAGATATTGTTAAAATATCTTTACAACCCAGAGCAATCTATACATTCAGTGTAACCCCTTTCAAAATAACACCAGCATTTTTCACAGAGCTAAAAGAAATGATTCTAAAATTCATATGGAACCAGTAAAGACCCTGAATACTTAACATAATGTTGAAAAAGAAAAGTGATAGACATCATAATTCCAGACTTTAAGCTATATTACAAAGCTCTAATCATCAAGACAGTATGACACTGGCACAAAAACAGACACAGAACAAAGAATACATAAATGGAACCACAACTGCATAGTTAACTGATCTTCAACAAAGCAGGGATGATTGTTTAATGGAAAAAGCACAGTCTCTTTAACAGTTGGTGTTGGGAAAATTAGAAAGTCATATACAGAAGCATGAAACTGGACCACTTTCTTACAACATACACAAAAATAAACTCAAAAATGGATGAAAGACCTAAATGTAAAGACAGGAAACCATCAGAGTCCTAGACGAGAACACACACAGCAACCTCTTTGACCTTGGGCACAGCAACTTCTTACTAGAACCATCTCCAGAATCAAGGGAAACATAAATGAACCATTGGGACCTCATCAATATAAAAAGCTTCTACACAATGAAGGAAACAATCAACAAAACTAAAAGGCAACAAGGGAATGGGAGAAGATATTTGCAAATGACATTGGATAAAGGGTCAGAATCCAAAATTTATGAAGTACTCAAACTCAACACACGAAAAACAAATAATCCAGTTAAGAAATGCACAGAAGAGATGAATAGACACTTTTCCAAAATAGATATCCAGATGGCTGACAGACACATGAAAAGATGCTCAACATTTCTCATCATCAGGGAAATAAAAATCAAAACCAAAATGAGACACCACCTCACTTCTGTCAGAATGGCTGAAATTAACTCAGGAAACAATAGCTGTTGGCGAGGCTGTGGAGAAAGGGGAACCCTCATGAAGTGTTGGTGGGAATGCAAGCTGGAGCAGCCACTCTGGAAAACAGTGTGGAGGTTACTCAAAACGTTGAAAATAGAACTACCCTACAACCCAGCAATTGCACTAGTAGGTATTTATCCAAAAGATACAAAAATGCTGATTTGTAGGGGCACGTGCACCCCATGTTTATAGCAGCATTATCAACAATAGCCAAGTTATGGAAAGAGCTCAAATGTCCATCGACTGATGAATGGATAAAGGGATGTGTGTGTGTGTGTGTGTGTGTGTGTATACAAAACAATATTTCCATTATCAAAAAGAATGATATCTTACCATGTGCAGCACATGGATGGAACAAGAGTGTATTATTTTAAGGTAAATAAGTCAGAAAAATACAAATATCACTTATTGTGGAATTTAAAAAACAAAACAAATGAACATAAGGGAAGGGAAGGAAAAATAAGATAAAAGCAGGGAGGGAGGAAAACCATAAGAGACTCTAAACTGTAAAGAAGAAACTGAGGGTTGTTGGAGGGGAGGTTGGTGAGATAAATGGGTGATGAGCATTAAGGAGGGCCCTTGGGATGAACACTGTGTGTTGTATATGAGTGTTGATATTGGTTTGACTCCTGAAACCGGTCCTGCACTGTATGTTAACTAACTGGAAACTAAATGAAAAAAATTCCATCTATCTCTGAGTTGTACAATGGAGCCAAGTTCCAAACTTCCATCTGTCTTGTCCCTTGCTGAGCCCCCAGGTCTGAGATTCTCAGAGCTGACATCCTGAATCTGACTACCCAGTGGCATCCTTCTCCATTTTTGTTTTTAGGAAAAGAAGTATGTTTTGCAAAGGATAACAAATGTCTAGGAAAAGTTTGTTAAATATGATACCAGTTCTGTTCGGAAAATTCATTATATATTTAAAAGAAGTTCCACTTGGTGACCCTGGATCTTCCTCCTTGTTCCTCGATTTATCTCTTCCCTCATCAGTGTAGGGTGAGGTGACTGTGGAGTTTCCCTCCTAGTGGACAAGGCGTTCACCCTCCATTACCCCACTGCTCTCCAGACTATCCAGTCCTTCTCCCACCTTCTGTCTGTCATCCCCTGTCTATGACACAGGGCACAGCTGCCCCGCCCTGCTCTGACACCCCAGCCTCTCTGTCACCTGTCTGCCCTGAGTTGCCTTTGCCAGCCTTTGCTGATGGCCAAGACATACTACCACCAGATCGTGTTTCATCAGATTTAGATCCCCGCATAAATGTTTTTCCAGTCTTCTTGTAGACCTATCAGTTTTTTTCAGACAGAATTAGTATCGTTCTATGCATAGGTTCATAAGTTGAAATTTCAGAAAGGGTATTGTACTTTTTTTGGTTCTCTGACTACTTTGTAGAGAAATTTGAATGAGGCAGTGCATTGGTGCCACCTCCTGACAGAAACCTGAACTACTGCTTGGACATCAGGGACTAGGAAGGTGGGATTAAGGGGCTGTGGCCCAAACCCACAAGACAGAATTTGCTGGAAGTCTGGGTGGGAAAGCAGCATACCCAAGGTCCTGGGATACTGACTAACTCCTTCTATGCTCAAGAGAAGGCTGTATGTGAGAAGAAGAAGAAGATTATTTTCATTTTTATCTGCTGAGACCTCTAGATAAATAGCTAGAGACCCCATAATTAGCAAAAAAGGATCCGTTCCACTTACCATCTTTACATCCCAAAATTTGTTCTTATTTTGACCATCTTTCCACGTACATGCATTTCTAAGATGACATTTTAAATTACAACAAAATTTTTTTACCTTTTTTTAAACATCTTCTGGTATTTCATCTTATTGAAGTCACAAAATTTGACTCACCAGTGTCCAATTGATAAAAATTTTGTTTTTATCTTTACCATTTTTTCTATTAAAAAGTATTATACTTAGAAACTTTGATCATATGTAAGTATCTTTCTAAGCATCTTTTTATTAAGTTCCTGCAATTATTCTTTCCAAGCTGTGAAATCAGAAAATTGTATATTAACACAATATATTCAAACTACTATTACTAATGCACATTGCTAACAGTATGGTATGGGAGTTTCCATTTTTCCACACTTTGGAAATTACATGAATCATTGCTAATCCCATAGGCAATAAATCATTTCTCCTCAGTGTTTTCATTATAATTACTTTTGAATGTTTAACTAGGGTTCCATCCTATGGATGTGACATAACTCTCACAACGCATGTTTTTTTGAAATTCGGAATGTTTCTTATATCCCATATCATCAGCACTGTGTTGATGGCATCTTTTCAGTGTCTGTACACTGCTAATGGGCACATTTCGGGGCTCAGCTTGCATGGATAGGCATACTGGAGAGTTGAATGTGTTCTCTTTGAGCCCAGGGAACTGTTGTGAGAGAATTCTAGTATTGTGACAACAGAACCTGGTTGGTGAATGAGGGTCTGCGTGTGAGTGTGTGTGTGCATGCTTACCTGATGAAGATGACATTTCCCTCTGTTTCCTTCTGCCCCTTCATGGTGTTGCTTCCCATTTGGTCTTCCTTCCTAAATCCAGGCCCAGGGTGAAACTAAGAAAATAGGAGGAGGACAATCCATATAACCAATACTTTACTGCTGTCCTTAACTATGTCCTGAAGATAAACTAACAGGTAAAGTGTTGGTGCAAAGGGAGTGTACCTACGTAGCCCTTTGAGAAGTCCTGTCACACTGACACCTGGAAAGATAGAGTTTAGTCCCCCCAAAGTGAATTCACATGAGAAAGGCAACAGAGCAGAGAAGAAAGTGGTAATGCTAAGGTCATGCCACACAGGCCAGGTCCTGGAATCTGTCCTGAACCAACTCTAAAGCCACCACCACAGTTGGAAGATGTGGAAGTAATAAATCACATTTGTCACACAAGAGCAACCTGAGGTGGCATGTGGGGGGAAGGCCATTGCTGGGAGGAACACAGGATATAGAATTAGCAGGCCTGAGATAACACGACTGTGTCTGTTTTTGTGCCAGTAGCATACTGTCCTGATGATTACAGCTTTGTAATAGAGCTTGAAGTCCAGAATTGTGATCTACAAGTTTTTTTTTCAACATTTCTTTTTCAACATTCCTCTGGCTATTCGGGGTCTTTTCTGTTTCCATATAAATTTTGGGATTATTTGTTCCATTTCTTTGAAAAAAAAAGTTGACGGTATTTTGATAAAGATTGCATTAATTGTGTAGATTGCTCTAGGTAGCTTAGACATTTTCACAGTATTTGTCCTTCCAATACATGAGCATGGAACGTTTGTCCGTTTTTGTGTGTCTTCCTCAATTTCTTTCATGAGTATTCTACAGTTCTCTGAGTACAGATTCGTTGCCTCTTTGGTTAGATTTATTCCTGGGTATCTTATGGTTTTAGGCACAATTGTAAATGGGATCAATTGCTTGATTTCTCTTTCCTCTGTCTCCTTGCTAGTGTATAGAAATGCAAGTGATTTCTGTGAATTGATTTTATATCCTGACACTTTACTGAATTCCTGTGTGAGTTCTAGCCATTTTGGGGTGGAGTCATTTGGGTTTTCTACATAAAGTGCTATATCATCTGCAACGAGTGAGAGTTTGACTTCTCAAACTCAGAGTTTGCCCATTCAGATGCCTTTTGTTTCTTTTTGTTGTCTGATCATGAACATGGAATGTTTTTCCACCTTTTTGAGTCTTCTTACGTTTCTTTCATGGGTGTTCTGTGGTTCATAGAGCATGGATCCTTTACCTCCTTGGTTAGGTTTATTCCTAAAGTTTATTCATGAGGCATCTTATGGTTTTGGGTGCTATTGTAAATGGAATCAAATCTCTAATTTCTCTTTCTCCTGTTCCATTGTTAGTGTATAAGAACGCAACTGATTTCTGTGCATTGATGTTGTATCCTGACACATCACTGAATTGCTGCATGGTTTCTAGTAATTTGGGGGTGGAGTATTTTGGGTTTTTCACATAAAGTCTCATGTTATCTGTGAAGAGAGAGAGTTTGACTTCTTTGCCAATTTGAATACCTTTCATGTCTTTTTGTTGTCTGATTGCTGTTGCTAGGACTTCTAGTACTATGTTGAACAATAGTGGTGAGAGTGGGCATCTTTGTCGTGTTCATGATCTCAGTGGGAAGGCTGTCAGCCTTTCCCCATTGAGAATGATATTCGCTGTGGGTTTTCCTTAGATGGATTTTATGAAATTGAGGAATGTTTCCTCTATCCCTATACTCTGAAGAGTTTTTTTTTTTTTTTTTTTTTTTTTTTTTTTTTTTTTTTTTTTTTTTTTTTTTTTTTTTTTTTTTTTTTTTTTATTGTTACTAAATTTTTTTTTCCAGTGTTTCAAGATTCATTCCCCATTCCCCACACCCACTGCTCCCCGCTTTAGGTGTCCCCAGTACCCACCACCAGGCTCTCCCATCCCTCCACCCCCCTCCCTCCAAGTCCCTCAGTTTGTTTC
>PITA01019454.1:0-37499 GCA_004023965.1 Spilogale gracilis | reverse complement strand
CCACACTATCGGGATAGGAAACAGAGCGGGACAGAAGGGGAGATGAATCCCACCAAGAGATACCCTGAAACTTCCATCCTGTGGGAGCTCCCAGACCTCTGTAGAGCAGAGCAGATCACTCAGTGCCCAGACCAGGGCTCCAACTCAGAGCAGCCACAGGGGAGTTTCCGCATGGGAAGGCCATGGCCTTCTAAAGGAACTGCCCATCCTCCACCTCTGCTACAAATGTGTCCCCCAGCCAGTTCTGTTGTGTTCCACATCCTCTCCTGCCCAGCTGACTGCATAGGAAGCCGACCCCCAAAGGGTCAATTCCCAATGTGCGCAAGCACAAAAAAAACGCGGGGTGGTGGTATCAATCAGAATTCTGTCTCAGGAAACAGAACTGGGAACAGAACTGGGAAATGCCAAGAAGATAAGTCAGCTGGTGGTGTGTGTGAAGACTGAAATGCCATGAGGCAGAGAGAGTGGAAAGGTGCCAGGGGGACTACGATGAACTCGGGATAAGCCATAGCTCTGAATAAGCAGAAGTTAGGATACAGAGAATGGCAAGGGGGGACTCAAGGTCAGGTCATCAGCAAAGAGAGAGTGAGAGAAGGCAGTCTCCTCTGCCTGGGGAGAACCAGGGTGAGTCCCAGACTCCTGCTCCAGTGTGACCTTACATCCAGATCGCAGGCTCTCAGGACAACTACTCCCTCTGTTGCTCCACTGTCCTTTCAACCTCCTCCCCAACTTCCTGCCAACTGGTGTGGAGAAGTCCGCTTACAGCACCTGAAAGAACTCGGCTAACCCATTTAGCAAGTAGAGATGGATGGAGAAAACCATGAAAGGGGCTATTTAATAAGGAAGAACAACTGTTTTGGAGTTTCTGGGAATAATACTAATTAACATGTAACACCATTTGCAAATTTTGGTTGGGAAAAATTTTGAAAAACTTGGAAATTGAAGGGGAGCTCGCTCTCATCAGTCCCTACAGAATCCATTCATTTTAGTCACCATGCAGATGGAGGACTTTGTAATCTACAGCTCTCCCTCCCACAAGTTGGTGGATCTTCTAGAGTGGTAAGGACCCCACCCCACCTCCAAGAGCAAAGAACCACAGGAAAGTGTCTTGCAATACATCCGCGTAGCCACTAGAGGGAGACGCTTCCTTATGAAACCTGTCTCACAAGTCACCTACCAAGGGCGTCTTTTTTTTTTTTTTTTTTTTTAATTTTTATTTATTTATTTGACAGAGAGAGAGATCACAAGTAGGCAGAGAGGCAGGCAGGGAGACAGGAGGAAGCGGGCTCTCTGCTGAGTAGAGAGCCTGATGGGGGCCTTGATCCCAAGACCCTGAGATCCTGTGCAGAAGGCAGAAGCTTTAACCCGCTGAGCCACGCAGGCGCCCCCAAGGGGGAGTCTTAACAAACTTGAAGATGCAAGAAAACCAGCTCCCCTTCTTCCTCTTTTAGACAGCATCCTCTTAGGAGCCAAATGGGTTCTTTCCCCACCTTGGTCAACAAAACAACAGAAGAACTAAAAGTGTTCCCCTGCTTCAAGTCAACTTTGGGTAGGGTGACCCCCATCCAAAAAGGAAGCTGGAGAAAACTGCTTGCCCTTTTCTCCTCCAACAGCACACAGAGGTCTAGCACGGCCAGACAGCAGACTCTAGGAGATGGAGCCCAACTCCTAGACTGAGGGGTTTCAAAGATTCTGACTAGGGAAGCATTGACCCCTCCTTGGAACAATCAGAGCTGGGATGCAACAGCAGAAGGATGCAGCAGACCCTGGGCAGTGTTCTCACTGGGGGCTCACATCAGCACTTCCCCAGATGATTGAGATGGAGGTCCACACCCAGTGCTTGCCGCTACACAACCTAGCCACCTGTGACAGGACTCACAGCTGGGGAAGTGCCAGCCCTCCTCGCCTGGCACAGTGAGGACATGAGGGCAAAGGGCTGGTCCCCAGTCCTTGCTGTTGTCAGGATTGGCTGACATATGCACGGGGCCAGTTCCTGTGGATCCCTGCAGGAAGTCCACCTGTAGGGAGCAGACCCAGACACGCCCACCTTTACCTCTCAGCTACTGATGAGAACTTCCCTATTCTCTCTAAATACCTACTCTGCCCCATCACTGGCATTACAGATTCATGGAGACAGAATGGCATCTTCGGTACATGGTACTGGTGTAATCAGTTATCCATATGCAAAAAAAATAGGATTTTTATCTCCCACAGTCACAAAAATTAATTAGTAGTAAATTCAAAACCCAAATTTGACATGCAAAACTTCCAAATATTAAAAGAAAATATAGGGTGGATATCTTTTTAAAATCTCATGAAAGGAGCACCTGGGTGGCTCAGAAGGTTAAGCCTCTGCCTTCAGCTCAGGTCATGATCTCAGGGTCCTGGGATTGAGGCCTGCATTGGGCTCTCTGCTCAGCGGGGAGCCTGCCTCCCCCTCTTTCTCTGCCTTCCTCTCTGCCTATTTGTGATCTCTCTCTGTGTCAAATAAATAAAACCTTTAAAAAATAAATAAAATCTCATGAAAGGAAAGGAATTTTTCAAAAAGACTCAAAAAAAAAAAAAACCCATTGTCTATGGGGCACCCATGACTCAGGTGGTTAAGTGTCCAACTCTTGATCTCAGTTCAGGTCATGATCCCAGGGTCCTGGGATCGAGCCACACGTCAGGCTCCCTGCTCAGCAGAGAGCCTGCTTCCTCCTCTCTCTCTGCCTGCCACTCTGCCTACTTGTGCTCTCTATCTCTCTGTCAAATAAATGAATAAAATATTTAAAACAAAACAAAACACTGCCCATAAAAGATCCTAAATGTGACTATTTTCAAATTTAAAATGTGTGTTCAGCAAAAGACACCACAAAGAAAGGTAAAAGAGAAGTCATATTTTGGGGCACCTAGGTGGCTCAGTTGGTTAAGCGACTGCCTTCGGCTCAGGTCATGATCCTGGAGACCCGGGATCGAGCCTCGCATCGGGCTGCCTGCTTGGCGGGAAGCCTGCTTCTCCCTCTCTAGCTTGTTTCTCTCTGTCAAATAAATAAACAAAATCTTTTTAAAAAAGAGAGAGAGAGAGAGGCCATATTTTGAAGGAAGATACAACACATAGAACCAACAAATGTTGAGTATCTAGTATTATTTAAAACAAACAAACAAAAAAAAAACCTCCTAAAATCAACAAGAAAATGACAACCAAACAGAGAAATGAGCAGAGAATATGAAGAGGCACTTCAGAGAATGGAAAACCAAAATGGCCACACCATAAATGTGAGAAAGAACACATTAAAAGCTTATATTCGCCAACATAAAGGAAATGTACCTGAAACAATGAGATACTGATTTACACCAGATTTGCAAAATCAAATTTTGACAGTGTGATTGAACAGCTGACCCTTGAACAATGCGGTGGGGGCCGGTAGGGGTGCCAACCCCATGGTAGTCAAAAATCCACATATAACTTTTGACTCCCCCAAAACTTAACTACTAAAAGCCTACTGTTGACCACAAGTCTTACCAATAATACAAAGTTGATTAACACCCATTTTGTGTGTTATATATATCATATACTGTATTTTCACAAAAAAGTAAACAAGAGAAAAGAAAAAGTTATTAAGAAAATCATGAGGAAGAGAAAATACATTTATAGAACTGTGTTGATCAGAAAAACAAAAAACAAAAAACAACCCCTGCATGAGGAGAGGCACACAGCTGAAACCCATGCTGTTCAAGGACCCACTGTATAGCGTCACCAGCCGTGAGGGGTGAAAAGGGTGTCCTGGGAGCCTGCTCTGAGGGCTGCTCTGACCTCTGACCCCTCTGCCCTGGGCTTTATGTATGGAAGTCAAGTCCTTCCCCAGGCCCACACCAACCCTCCCTTCCTCTTATCTCCACCATCATTCTTCCGTCTTCCAAGAGGGCTCAACCCCTCCCTGCACATCCCCTGGACCTTTCCCCACTGAGCTCTTTTGTCTGAAAATCTCTTCCTCTTTTCCACAGGTCCAAATCTTACACTGCCCTCAAGGTCCAGATAAAATGCCTCCCATTCTCTCCCACCAAGCTCCCACTAGAAATACTTTCCCCTTTATCTCAAAGCCCAGTATCTCCTCTTCACTTATGGTAAAGCAAAGGATTAGATCATTGAGGATAGGCCTGATTCATAGCCACGTTTCCTCCTTCCTACCCCCTATCTGGATGGAGAGCACTTGGGCCACTCAATCCCCGAATGAGCGATGTATGCGCATCTGGGAGACTTAACAACTAATCAGTAAGGGGGTTTAATCAGTAAGGGGTTAGAAAGAGGAGGCGTAGAGAAAGTCATCCTGGATTCTGGGTCTGCCATTTTCTAAGGTATAGTATGGGAGGAGAAGTGGGTTTGGGAGGGAAGACGGTAATTCCATTGGAGGCACTAGGCTCTGGATATGCCCACAGGTCATGCACGTGAGGATGACTAGATGCCCGACACGCCCAGGAGAGATGTGTCGGCTGGAAACAATGCCAGACTTTCCAGATGCATCACTGTCTCCACTTAGTGAAGAAAAGAATGACATTTGGAGAAGAGGCTTGTTCAAACTTGTCTGGGAGAAATAAAGTGGATTGCAGTAAGGGATGCTGGCCCCCACTAGGGACACCAACGGTTTGCAGAATAACCAGGCTTAAAGGAGCCCCTCTCTTGGGCCCCATGTCCTCAAAGACAGACTAGTGTAGTTTAAAAACTCCTAGCTTAGGAAATGTGAAATCCACTATAAACCTATGTATTTCCTCAGGAGAATCCCTTTCCCTCTCTGCATTTCTTCTACTCTAAAATGTAGTTTACAAAACAATCCCTAGGTCTCTTGTAATCCTAACATAGATGGATCAGTAATTCATCTCCTTAACTCTTTAATTTGTTTTTAATACAAGCCCAGGACCATTTCATTCCTGGGTACTTCGCATCTAATTACAATGTTAATATAATTCCTACAGCGTTCATTGTAGAAAATTTGGCAAAGGGGCAAAGCCTAAAGAAGAAAGGAAAAATCACTACAATATTGCCAGTTGGAGACAACACTGCTAACATTTCACTTTAAGTAACTTCTACTGGCCTTTCTTCTACTGTGGAAATACACAGTTTATTTTCTTTTTGGGGGTAATAATATCCACTACTAATTGAGTGTCTGACTGATACACTGATATAGCAACCTTATAGGGCAGATAGCGATGTCCCTATTTTACAGAAAAGAAGACTGAGCACAAAAAGGTCAAGTGGTCTGCCTAAGGCCATATAGCTAGGAAAAAAAAACCCAGTATTCCAGAAATTCTACCATACTAGCTTTCTGAGGTGTGTGTGTGTGTGATTTTTTTTTAATTTAATTCTGCTTTAACATGCTCTCATCTCATTTTTCAAACACTGTTGTTCCACATTATGATAAGCTGCTTCGAGGCACTAATCACACAGTCCCTCACTGGTTAGCATCTCAGATGTTTTCAGTGTTCACTGTCACAAACAATGCTATGATTATCTTCTCTCCACTCAGTGGTGAGTAATCTCCTTAGGGTAAATCTGCAGAGGCTGAACACCTACATGGAAAGATACCTGCTTTCTTAAAGCTACTGACAAGTAGTCTCAGGTTGTCTTCCTCCCAAAAACTGAACAATTGTTCTCCCTGTAACAATTTATAAAAGTGCCGTCTACCTGCCACCTCATTAATGTGGAAAATTATCTTGTTTTTATTAATCTCTGACAACATAATAAATGAGATTTCTTATTGGTGAAGTTGAACTTCTAATGTCATTGACAATTTCGTGACTCATTTTAATAAGCATTTATCATATGGGAAACTCTTGGGAGATGGAAGAGAATTGAAGGAACGTGAGGAAAGACAGGGAAAACTAATTTTAGTCACTTAACAAAAACCGTATACCTAACCTATACAGAGCATGTTGTCAACTCTGCAGACATTAAAATGAGTACAAGCGAGCAGGTATTGAGCACCAAGGCATATGGAGGATGTGACACACATAAAAGATGATACAGTATTTATCGTCCAAGAACTTGCAAGCTAGTTGTGGAGGGAGAAAACCAACATACAAGCTATTTAGGCTTAATGCCTCCCTTCCCTGTTCTTTCATGGGGCTGCCTCCCTACATCCAGTATGGCTTTTGGGGTCAGTCTTAAACTATTGGTACTCATCCACAAGCTTTATTTTCTGATCACCTGAGAGCCCCGGAGGGCAGGGATGGCGTATTACTCATACACCTGTCACATCACGTCAGTGAAGGGATTTCATAATTCCTTCACAATTATTCAGTGTTATAAAATAGGAGCAGGCTGCCAAGCCCTCTACCCACTGCCCGCCCCTGCCCCCATATTAGTCTACTGCACATCAGGGAGCATCAGAAATACAGGTGGGCACTCATGTACCAGGTTCTAGGACTAGACATTAAGTTAACACTAACAGTATTAACTTACTGGTTTGATTAAATAAACCACCAGACCACCTTCAACTGTCAGAATCCTAGGATGTTCACTTGCCAGTTCATCGATATGGTCCAACATGTAGGGGGGGTTCGAGGGTTTGGGTTTTTCACTTTCTCATTCCTTACTGATGCTCACATCCCCTTCCTGCCCTTCCAAGACCACACAAACCTCACGATCATCTCCCGCCACCCCACCTGAGTGTCTGGCTCAGGAACCCATATAGGCGGAACAAGGCTCAGCTCCCCTCCCACTGGTTACACCCTTCCTGGCCCTCCAGGCCCTCCTCCCCTTGGCTCCGCTCCCTGCAGTTCCACACCCAGCCCCTGCTAGGTCTCCTTTCTCTTTTTTTCTCTAAGGCCCATCTTACAACACCATGGACGTATCCCTAAGTTTCCCCTTTACTGTGCACTCATGTCTTTTATCTGTGTTGCTCAAAGCATCTAAGGCCAGCTCAGCTAAAAAAATTGCTTCCATGAATTAACTCAAATTCTGATCAAGAGTGTTCCGGATTCATGAAAGCTGGAGGGGTGGAAAGGGGTGGCCACCACAATGGGGCTGGGACCAGTCTGAAATGTAAGATTCAGGTGACAACGTGGCCAGGGGTCTTGGTCTCCTTGCACCTTTCCTTCCTCTTCCCTTCCACCCACTTCTTTTTTCCTTTTTTTTAAAGATTTTATTTATTGATTTGACACACAGAGAGAGCAAGAGAGAGCACAAGCTGGGGGGGGTGGCAGACAGAGGGAGAAGTCGGCTTCCCACTGAGCAAGGAGATGATTCAGGACTGAGACAAAGGCAAATGCTTAACTGGCTGAGCCACACAGGCATCTCCCCTCCACCCACTTGTAAGGAGGCTTCAGCAGTACAGGCAAAACAGACTTGAAGGAAGTGAGGGGAGGCCATCAGCATGGGCTTCTGTCCGTCGTCCGCACACCAGACTCCAGGCCAACACTGGCCCTTGGACACGCAGCAGGGCCCTGAGTGAGGGTGGCTGACAGGAAGGATAAGAGACCTATGGAAGAGGAAAGGAGGAGACCAGAACAAGAAGGGGGGAGTTCCCTGAAGTGTGACTGAGAGCTACTAGAAGGGAAAAGTGAAGCCACATTTACCCATCACCCCATGAGTACTGGCATGTGTATCCACCAACAATAAAACTCTCACACCAGTCAGAGTGGCTAAAATTAACCAGTCAGGAAACGACAGGTGTTGGCGAGGATGCGGAGAGAGGGGAACCTTCCTACACTGTTGGTGGGAATGCAAGCTGGTACAGCCACTCTGGAAAAAAGTATGGAGGTTCATCAAAAAGTTGAAAATAGAGCTACCCTATGACTCAGCAATCGCACTACTGGGTATTTACCCTAAAGATACAAATGTAGTGATCCGAAGGGACACGTGCACCCCAATGTTTATAGCAACCATGGAAAGAACCTAGATGTCCATCAACAGATGAATGGATAAAGAAGATGTGGTTTATATGTGTACACACACACACACACACACACACACACACACACACACACACGATGGAATACTATGCAACCATCAAAAAATGGAATCTTGCCATTTGCAACAACATGGATGGAACTAGAGGGTATTAAGCTGAGCAAAATAAGTCAATCAGAGAAAGATAATTATCATACGATCTCTCTGATATGGGGAATTTGAGAGGCAGGGCAGTGGGTTGTGGGGGGAAGGGAGGAAAAAATGAAACAAGATGGGACCAGAGAGGGAGAGAAACCATAAGAGACTCTTCATCTCAGGAAACAAACTGAGGGTTGCTGGGGGTCAGTGGAGGGAGGGATAGGGCAACTGGGTGATGGACACTGGGGAGGGTATGTGCTGTGGTGAGTGCTGTGAACTGTGTAAGACTGATGATTCACAGACCTGTACCCCTGAATCAAATAATACATTATGTGTTAATAAAATAAATAAAATAAAATAAAATAATAAAATAAAATAAAATAAAATAAAATAAAATAAAATAAAATAAAATAAAATAAAACTCTCTGTGGCCACACAGTCTCCCAGAGGTCACCAACAGAACCAAGGAGTCACAGTATGTATAAGATCATTGACCAGACAGGCCCTGTATTCAGTGTCGAATCTCTAAGACATCATTGAATGCCACCAGGACTCTACACCCAAGACCAAGACTCCCGATCAGGGGTTTTCAAACTGGAGGGTGCTGAGTACAAACCATGGAGCTGAGTCCAATAGCAGGAACATGCATTTTTGTAAGCATCCAGTGACAGTAACCCTCATGCTGAGGACCACAGTAGTATATCCAGATGGGATGATTGTGGAGCTCCAGCCTGGCAACGGGAGGCTAGTGGCTTCCCTTTGGACCCTTGGAATTACCACCTATCAATGCCTCAGAGGCAGCTGCCCCAGTCAATGTCCACAATGAAAGCCCCTCCAGTCATCCCTCCTCCTCAGGACCCCTCTGCACTCCTCCACTCTCCCTCTCCCTGTCTGTCTCCCTCTCAGCAACACTTTTTCTGTGCCTCTCAAAGCCCCCAAAGCCTTTCCCTGTTATCTTACCCTGTGATCCCAGAAGAAACCCAACTCTGCTGGGGACACCACCTCCCAGGGCCACCAATAGCCTCTATGGTGCCTTAGGTAAATTAGAAAGGGGAGGTTCCTCTGGGGGTGGAAGGGGCATTGGTTAAAAGTATTCCCCTCTCTCTCCAGGACCTAAAGTATGGTGAAAGCTCAGATTTCTTTCCCACCTCTCCTCAGACAGACCACAAACTACACCAACTCCAGCCTGACCACTTCCCTATAACCTTCCATGGAGATGGCTGAACCTCCCACTCCCCACTGACACCAAGATCAAGAAGGGAGTGCTGTCCTCTTCACTCTCCAGTGCCATTTCCAAACCTCTACTCTTCCCCTTCCTGTAGAAGTCTCTGCCATTTGAGACTCGGCCCCATGGTCATACTGGCCTCCAACCTCATCACTGAAGGCTGGCAGATTCCCTCTGTCCCTTACACCTACCACCTTGCAAGGTAACTTGGATGTCCATGACTCATCCAACACTAGAGTCTCACAGCTCACAAACCTCCTCATTTCTATTCCCCTTGGATTCCCTACATCCAGGAACCTTGTCAGAACTGCCCCTCAGCAGAAATCTCAAAATCTAATAGTCCACCCCAAATAGCAATCCATTTCCTGTGTGGCTCTTGCCTGTTCTCATTCCTACTCCACCTGTTCCTCAGCATCAGGAGACTCTGGTCCCCGAGTCCTTCATTTCCTGCCTGCCCAGCCAAGACCTCAGAGCTGACCACCTGAACCGTACTCTCACAAACATCTACCTTCAATTTTATTTTTTTAGAAAAATCTACCCTTAATGAATCCCACAATCTGCCTTCTGCCCTCCTCTGCCCAAGCAAGTGCTGCTGAAGAAAAGCACACAATTCTACCATGGCACCATGATCTCCAAACTCAACTAGGTGGGTGCTGCAGATCAAGGATACTTTAACTTGTGCTTTGTAGGCCATCTCTCCTTCTCTCCTCAGGAACTATTCTGATCTCTAGAGCCCTCTTCAAGTCCCTCCTCTCCAACCCCAAAGCCCCTCTGTTTTGGCAGACAACGTTTCGTCTTATCTTGATGAGAAACTTAAGACCATAAATGAGAGCTGCCTTAACTTTCCTGTCCCCACTGCATTCTTATCAGCCTCCGCACTCCTTTTATTCCTCCTCTCCAGTCTCCTAGGATGAAAGTTCTTCCTCCTGTCCCAGGCCAGGACCTCCATCTGTGTTCCCCACCCTTGGCATCTGTCCCACTCAGCTTTCACCCCTTAGCTTCCAACGGTTCCTTCTCTCATGTTTCCTGCCTCTTAGCCTATAAATATGTTCCAGTTTTGCAACATTGAAAAACAAACAGAAACCTTCCTTCCCCTAGGTCTCCCAGCCCTATCTTATCTCCCTCCTTTCTTCTCTACTGAAACCTATACTTGCTCTCCCCACCGCCTCTCCTCCTCTCCCCAACTCATTCCATTGTAGCTTCTGATCCCCTATTTACCACCCTCCAGTAAAAAATCAATACTTTCCCATGCTCATATCCAGTGGATAATTTCTATACCTTTCCCATTGTCACACTTGACCTTAGTGCCTACTCTTTCTTGAAACCATCTACTCTCTTGTGACTGTAATATTACTCTCTATCAGTGTGGGTCCCCACCTTGGTTCCTCTTCCACCCACCACTTAATCATTGGGATTCCCTGTCAATCAGTCCTTAAACTACTGCTTTTCGCCTTCCATACGGCGCTCCTGGACAAAAGGTTCCATTGTCGGAGTTTTCACTATCATTGGATATTCTGATAACTTGCAAGTCTTTACCATAGCCTGGATTTTCTTCCTGAATGTTAGGAATACAAAGATGCTAAACATCTTCATTGAGATATTCCACAGGTATCTCAAATGAGGCATAACTCACCATCTCCACCCTTGCCCCAAAACTGCTCCTCCCGTGATCCCCGTCTTAGTCAACGGGACCATCATCCTGCTGTCCTGTAAAGCCAGACACCTGGAGTCATCCTAACTCCGCCCTCTCCTCAGCAACTATCTCTAAATCTGCCTTTTTTATTGCCTTAATATTTAAATTCTGTCCCTTCTACATCCTACGCCTCATGACTCTTTTGTGATAGCTCATCATCACTCACCTGGACAATTACAATAGCCTCCTAATTGGACTGATTCCAGACTTTTCAATCTCACATGTACTCCCCATATAGTCACTAAAGCAACTGATCCAAACTCAGATCTGGCCCTGTCCCTCTCTTGCTTTAAAACCCTGTTGCCTGTATGATAGAGTCTTAAATTCTTGACATGACCTGTAAGGCCTTGGTGACTTGGCTCCCATTCACTCCCCGGCATCAGCTGCATCACCCCTTGTCCTGAACACCATGTTTAGTAATGCCCTCCTCCTGCCATGCTGTTTCCTACCTCCACACGTGTCTCGTCTAGAAACACCCACCCTCAACCACCCCTCATCCTTCAAAACAGCTTATCCGTCATTTACTCCAAAAAGCACTCTTGCCTTTCTTTTGTACTCCTAAGGCATACCTGAGATTACCTCCATCTTAGCATTTGCCCACTGTTTTGAAATTATCTGTTTATGAGCCTACCTGTCAACACTAAACCAAATTCAAAAACGGGGAACAAGTATAGGGCACTAGTCTTTTTGCCTCACCCCCAGCCCCCAGTACTGAACATACTGCCTGATACATAGTAAGTACTCAGAAAATAATTACTGAATTGACTGCCACAGTAGGGCAATGAGGCAGGTATTACAAATGAAAAAACTCAGACTCAGCAAGTTATACACTAGTAGGTAGGGGAGTAGCAATTTCAAATCAATTCTAAGGACTATGCTCTTTGAAACACAACCTGGAGAACACAAGCTAAGCACAGAAACAGAAATGAGGATGATATGTCAGTGCATCACTTAAGGGGGATGGTATTTATGAACAATCTAAGGAAATGAAGGTGGGCAAGATTTCGGAGGGCTGAAGAGTATGGACTTAGACTCCTAGCATTGCTGGTTCTAAGCAGAGTCTTGATATTATAAACTGCAGGCAGGGCCAGACCTGAGAAGCCCACTAGCTAATCCTACATGCTGGGCCTGACGCAGCTGATGTTCCCACAGAAACTCACAATGATGCTTTGTGACCATTTTCTCAGTCCTCTGTCAGAAATAAGCTCCTCTCTTGGAAACAGCCTCCAGGAAGTTCCTAGTATAGATCAAGACATGGTATAACCAAAGGATATTAGAAGACAAATAAATATTGATCTGCATACAAAAGAGCAGCCATGTCCCTCAGCCTCCTCTGTGAGGCCCCTGGTTTTACCCACCTACATTCCAGCAGCCTTTTCCTTCAACTTGAAACATAGAAGGCAGTCGACAAAAGGAGTCAAGAGAGACCTGAGACAAACCATGGAAAGCTCAGGCCCAGGAACCCAAAGAATCACTCAACAGCAAACGAGTGGGTCATTAGATGCAACTAGTGGCCCTACACCTGCACACATCAAACAGGGCCGTCCCTGCACACCTCCCTCTGGAATGCCTCATCCAGAAGATGATTGCCCAGACAAGAAAGGCATACAAGGACACAGGGTTGCAATGATAGCAGCAAAAGAAAACTAAAAATACCATTCTATGTTGATAAAACACTGGAAAAGGCAGCAGAGGTGTGGATAACAAAGCATAAAGATAGGGTGCCCTTCTCTGGTGAATCCCACGTCAAACAAAGGGGAAGAGCCAGGATGACCTCATTAGTAAAGAATCTGGCAGGTGTCCGGGGCAAGAACTCCCCCACCCTCTCTCTTCACCCTAATCTCTGGGGGCCAAGCCAACCTATCCTCTCCCCTAAAGGGTTCTGGGACTAGGAGAGCTCACTCCTTGCCTGGGGAAGGAAGCTAGGCCAGCCTCAGCTCTAGAGCATAGTTTTCATTCACAAATGGAGACATTCACACACCTGCTCCTGACCCTGTTACTCTTCTGCGGACCGTGAGATAAGTCTGCAAAGTTTCACAAGAAAAGAGGATCTGTTGTCCTTTCTCCCTTCCCCTTAGCCAACCAAGCCCAGCTCCATCTCAGCTCAGTGGCAACGGACAGCTCATCACCAGCTGGACAGGCTTAGTCCCAGAGTCAGACTGAAGCACTTGGAGTCCTGACTCACCTTTCGTTGCTCAAGGAGCGGGTGAAGCCTGGGAGCCTTGGAATTCCCCTCTGGAGGAGGTGTTTGCAGCTTCAGGTACCACCTCAGTGGAATTTCTCTAATAGAGAACGAGGACAATAAGAATTTAATGAGCGTTTTCTCTATGCCAGACATGGCATTGCGCTTTACATGCCCCATCTCATTAAAAGCTCCCAACAACCTTATGAATAACTACTACCATTATTCCCATTTTACAGACCAGAGAATAGAGCAGTTCAATGTATTAGTTGACGGTCCTATGGATAGCCCATGGAGAAGCAGGCACACAATACAGATCTTTCTTCCTGACTTCAGAGATCCTTACCCATCCACACAGAAGAGGCCATCTGCCCTGCCACCGTGCATATCTCCTTCTCATTGTATGGACTATGTTTTTTCCCTTAAATTTTTTTTTTTCTTTTTAAGTAGGCTCCATGCCCAGCATGGTCTCAAACCCATAACCTCGAGATCAAGACCTGAGCTGAGATCAGGAGTTGGATGCCCAAATGACTGAGCCACCCAGGTGCCCCTGATTTTTCCCTTTTGATAGAAACTCAAATTCTGGGGCGCCTGGGTGGCTCAGTTGGTTAAGTGACTGCCAGGGATCGAGTCCCACATCGGGCTCCCTGCTCTTCGGGAAGCCTGCTTCTCCCTCTCTCACTCCCCCTGCTTGTGTTCCCTCTCTGGTTGGGTTTCTCTCTGCCAAATAAATAAAATCTTTAAAAAAAAAAAAAGAAAGAAAGAAAGAAAGAAAGAAAGAAAGAAAGAAAGAAAGAAAGAAAGAAAGAAAGAAAGAAAGAAACTCAAATTCTCAGAATTCTCTTGGTTTCCCATTGGTGTGAAAGTTTCCTGCGGTTAGAAATAATTTTTAATGTATCTTTGGAAGTGATACCAAAACATAAATTGAAGGGTTCATAACACCATGGATGTTGAGTAAATAGCATTTATTTGTTACGATTAAAACCATTAATATTCCACATATCAGGTAATTCCTTTCCTCTAGAGCAGGGTTTCATGACCTTAGCACTACTGATATCTGGGGCTGGATCGTGGGGGCTGTCTTGTGAATCACAGGATGTCTGCCAGCACCCTGGCTTCTACTCACTGGGTATCAGTAGCAATCCCACCACCACCATCTGTGACAACCGAAAATGCCTCCAGACATGACCAAATGTCCCCTGAGCAGCAAAATCACCCACCTTGGGAACTACTGCTCTGGAGTAATCAAATAAAAATGATAGTACTTATTCCCTCAGAGTAAAAGAGCAGGAAAGCTTATTTCTACTACAATAAAACAGCTCCCTTATTACTCGTAGATAATAAATGAGAGTTCCTGAGAATTACTTCTAAAAGAAAAGCACCAGAGCATCAGTTTTAGGAGATGAAGGTAATGTTCCTCTTGTGCCTGAACCAAATTACTTTATGCTTATAGAATCTTTCATAGTGGGACGTCATAGGCTGGAGGGAACCCATAGTCAAAAAAAGGCCTGGGTTCAAATCCCTGCACATAGCCCCAAATCATTTTTTGTAACAAGATGGAGTAGATAAAAATAATTTTATATCTCAGCTCCTTTACTTATTAACTTCTGGCCAATTCAATTAATATTGCCAAATCTTAGTTCCTATAAAATGGAGGTGAAGTTTCCTGGCTCAGGATTATTGTGAAAATTCAATACAACAGCTAGAAAGCAACCCTCTCACAAAGTTTGGCTTAAAAGGGCTCAAAAATAGTCACTTCTGGGCTGCCCATCTGGCTCCACTGGTTAAGTGTCCAACTCCTGATTTGGCTCAGATCATGATCTTAGGGTCTTGGGATCGAACTCTGAGTGGGGCCCCACACTCATCAGGAGTCTGAGTGTTTCTCCCTTGCCCCTCCCCCTGCTCATGTGTGTTTGTGTGGCTTGTACATGTGCTCTCTAAAAATAAATAAATAAATCTTCTAAAAAAAAAAATCACTTCTTTCCTTCTCCCACTTGTCACCAGGCCCTGATGTCTGATTTATTTTTATTTTCTCCCTACCAGCAGAGCACTTCTCAACCCTACAGAGCTTTTAAATTCAGATGTCTGAACCACTCTACACCAAGTAGATCAAAATCTCTGGCTTGAGAATATATATTGTAGGTATCCAAAAATTCATTCATAAAAAAGATAATGTATTACCTTTTATATATATGTTATATAGAAGGTAATATAAATATTTATTGATGACAGTAATATTTGTATCAGTTCTTAGATATCTTACTCGTTAATAATCACTATGTTATAAATAATTTAAATAAATAAGTATATCTCCAAATGGCATCTATTATATTCTTAGGATCCACAAGTTCATTAGAATTTTTAGATTTTATGTTTCAATGATCACTTAAATATATCCTTTACATGTTATTTAAAAAATGTTTGAAGTGATAATTCTTAACTGAAAGACATGTTCATTGAATAAGACTTTAATATCCTAAGTTACTGTTTCTCAAATTTTCAGGAAACAGAGCTACAAAGAACTCTGAAATTAACGTATCAACAAATTACATAAGTGACAAAACTATATTTGTGCCCAAGCCTAGAAATAAAGCATATTTGTTATCAGGAGAGTCATTTGTTTGGTTCTTAGAAAAGATAAGATGCCACAATATACAGTAGTGATATTTAAATGCTAGTGCATAGTATCAAATCAATACCAAAAGAAAAAAAAATCACCATTCATGATTAATGGCAGAGGTCAGTAGCATCGATGGGAATTAAATGAAGTAAAGGATGTTTCTGTGGAAACTAATGGAATGATTTTGAAAAAGGAAAGTCATGGGCTGGATTCAGGGCTGGGTGTTAGTGGCCTAGCCATATACTGCATCAGTCCATCATCAATCCCACAGGAGCAGGGTTTTGCTGTATTCTCCTCTGCCTCCAACATTACCAAGTCTATAGAGACACTTGGCAAACATTTCTGAAATAACGAGCCCCACCTTCCTCTTATTATTTTGTTCTTTACCCCTTATTTTCCCTATATTCTTCATTTCTTACTTTTTAAACCTTATATTTCTGTAAGTTACCTTAAATTATACATGAAGAAGGTAGGATATTAGAAAATCAATATACTTTAAAAAAATTGGATATAAGGGGATTCCCGCAAGTAGCATGTCTCCTTGACTTTGCCCCTGGAGAACTATGTCTGCTGCATTCTGTCAGGTCAGCAACCACACTGGTCCACCGCCCATCCTGGAAGTTCAGTTCACGTCCCATCAATTAAATTGTTCTGGATGTTTTTACTATTGCACTGTCCAGTTAAACAATCAGGGCAATGCATTTGAATTTCTTGGTAAAATGCCATATCCTCCAAAGCCGTGCCAAAGTGTAGCTAAGAGGAACTAAGGAGCACCATTTTTCTCCAGAGGTAACCGACGGGGGCACCCTGCAGGGCACTTGCTCTCAGGCACAGAGCTCTTGTATTTCCAGGCAGGAACTCTCACTGGCTGGCCAGTGAAGGGGGTATCCAAACCCACCTCCTCCCTCTGCTGGGGATGCTTTTTCTACTTCCTCTTCTATGTGGGGACTGGGAAGCACTGAGACCCGACCTCTCTTATCTCATTTCACTTCCTCATCCACTAACCCACTGTTTGACCAGATGCTGAGTGCCCTCAACACTACTCTTTCTGCCTAAAAATGAGTGAAACTAATTACTGATTTGGGGGTGACTACAAATGCTAACGTTAGAAGCAGGAGCTTAAAGGCTCAATTTTCCTATGAGCACTCAGTAATATACAGAATTGCTGAACCGTTATATTGTACAGCTGAAATTAATATAACACTGTATGTTAATGACACTTCAATGCAAGAAAGAAAGAAAAAAGAAAAGACCTCCTGGCAACATTTAAAAGTGAATGGTGGGTCACCTGGGTGGCTCAGCCATTTTAGCATCCGACTCTTGGTTTCAGCTCAGGTAATGATCTCACCTGGGAGCAAGCCCCAGTCAGGCTCTCTGCTCAGCACAGTCTGCTTGCTTGTCCCCCTCCCTCTGCTCCTCCCCTCCCCCACTCAAATAAATAAATAAATACAATCTTTAAAAACAAATAAATAAATAAAAGTTAATGGTAAATTGACATAGCCATTAAGAAAAACAATATGGAGATTTTAAAAATAAAGTTTAAAAATACAGCTATCACATGATCCAGCAATCCCACTTCTGGCTATATATCCAAAGGAAATAAAACCACTTTCTCATAGAGATATCTGCACTCCCATGTTCATTATTCAGAGTCACCAAGACATGGAAACAACAAAAGTGTCTGTTAACAGATAAATGGATAAAGAAATGGTGATATATATATATGAATATATAAATTATATTTGTATACACACACACACACAAACACTGAAATATTATTCAGCCTTTAAAAAGGAAGGAAATGCTGCCATTTGTGACATGAATAAAACAGGAGGACATTATGCTAAAAAAAAAAATAAATCACCCACAGAAAAACAAATACTGCATGATCTCAATTATATGTAGAATCTAAAAATAAAAGTTGACATAACAGTAGCAGACATTAGAATGGTGTTTCCCAGGGTCTCAGAGGTAGAGTGAAAAGGAAGATGGCAAGCAAAGGGTACGAACATTCCGGTATGAGTAAGTTCTGGAAACCTAATTATAGAATAGGAAAAAAGGATTCAATCTCACACTTGTTGAGAAAGAGGTCATTGAATACCAGCTCTTACTTAAATGCCAGTAACCCCTCCTTCTTGCCACAGAACACAAGGCATTTCTGGATGTTACCAAACAAAATAAATCTTTGTAGATCCCTGGGCTCCAGATTTTGGATTTCAGGGACCTAAATAGGGTGCCAATTTTTCATTTTGCCAAATAAGGATATTAAAAAACAAACAGATGAAAGGGGAAGATTTACTATCTACAATCTACAGTGACCATAATTTCACAACAGAAGGACATTTTAATAACAAAATGTCAAAAAGCTATAATGTTTGAATAAAAAGCCCTTAAACTGAATAAATTTTTACATGCGCTTTCAAAATCTCACCATTTTGTTCTCATTCCTCTTATTCCGCGAAGCCAAATGAACTGTCGCCAGCTAGGAGTCTCACAACTACTGACTGTAAGGCAGGGGTATTTTCCCCTAAAGATGTGTGACCATGAGCAGCTTACTCAGTGTTACCCAACCCTAGCCCCTGACCAAAGATGCAAGTGAGGCAATGTGGATAAAGCACTGTACCAACCCAACTGTGCCACTGACACACAGTTTAGGATTAAATGAAGTCAGGAATGTGACCAACAAAAGGTCTCAAGCAAAGATAACAATTAACTATCGCAAGAGTACATTTTTCTCTAAGTTCTATAACATGCAAATAGATTAGCAAGAGCCCCAAATATATCACAAAGTATATAATTAAAATAAAATTAATATTAAATTAGAATTTTAAAATTAAAATTATGCAGTGTATTGAATTATTATAATGTAATGAATATTAAAATTAAGATGTATTAAACCATGACTTTGGCCTATCCAAATCTCAGAGGCTAAGTAGGCGCAGGCACATATTAACTGGGTAGTAAAAGAGTACAGTGGAGAAAACATCTGGCTGGAAAGAAGGAGGTGGGCAGTGTGGTCCAAGCGCTGACATTGCCACTAAGTATTTTCTATAGCCTTAGAAAAGTTTCATCTTTCTGTATTTAGTTTTATCAGACATAAATGAGGAAATCTGATTAAAATGATCTCTTAGAGCCAGTTCAGCTTGAAAATTCTTAATGTCATATACAATAGTGTGTTATCTCTCTGAGAATTTGTGAGCCTCAGAGAATGAGAAGGATGAGCTATATCTTAACAGCTGACTACCAGATTATCCTCTAAGGCTGAAGGATCTACACTACAAGATCCTCAAAAGCACCAACACCCATTCCCCTGATCCAAAAAGCCAAAGGGTACAACCCAATTAGTCCCTAAGGCAACATGTAGACACTGTGGTCAAACAAAAGAGAGTGCTGTAAACATTCTCCAGGCCCCTCCGTCTCCCTGGTAGCCCTTCCTCTCGGATTTGCACCCTGTCCTGCCGTGGGTGGCTAAGAACCACCATTTACTGAAGAAAGACTAAGGCAGGCATGTTCCCTGAGTTCTCTCTTAAAACTTGACACAACCTGCAAGGTTTGTATTATCAACTCCATAATATGACTTAAAGAATTGAGGTTCAGAACAGGTTAAGGAGGATTCAAACTGGGGCCTCTGTGACGCTAAGGCCTGTGCGCTGTTCCCCTTGGTGGCAATGTTGCATCCCCCACACCTCTGACACACCCAGGAGACTAGATCAAAAATCAGCCAAGGCGCCTCAGGTTCATGATCCATGCATTCACCACTGGTTGCTTCTGGGGATTTCTGGGAACCTCTCTTTAGACTCTGACCTTAGGAAAACCAGCAGCTCTCTGCTGCGTGAAAGCCCTCCTTCTGAGAGAGACAAGGAGGTATGGAAGTGCCCACCACCTCCTGCAGCATGAAGTTTCAGCATATAAGCTCTAGGCCAACTGGAAACTTTAGGGTACCGAGTACAGTCACAGAGCCCAGCTTTTCTGACTTTAATAACTAGTGTAACATTCAGTCCCAACCTGGTTTACTCAGATCAGCTTCTAAACCTTTGCTATGCAAGGTGAGCTCTAGGGATCAGCAATATCTTAGCATCTTCTGGGAACCTGTTATAAATGAGGAGTCTTGGGCCCCACACCAGTCCTACTAAATTAGAAACTACATGTTAGCAAGATACTGCATGTGATTTGAATGTACATTCAAGATTTAAAAGCACTGTTCTAGACTCACCTAGAGTGGGGTTTTTAAAAAGCATGAATTTCCAGGCACTAGAGTCCAAAATTACAGAGAAACAGATAGAGGAATAGTGGGAAACCCAAATACATGTATTTTTTTTCTAACTAGTTTTCTTGTGGTCTCCTATTCCCAAGAAAACTCAAGTCCTTTCTGGAAAGAATCAAAGATCAACTTTATTTTGTTAATAGCTGTACCTGCATCCAACAGACAGCTCCCTCCTCCCAGAAGCAGTGATGATGACTTCATACTGGCCCTCTCTAGGGCAAAGCTCCACAATGCAATAAATAAATGGAAAAATTCTGTTTATCAGTTTTCCCCTCTGCCCCAATCTTCTGCCCCCAATTCACAGGAAGGGTTAGACCACTGTCTCCATATCAACAGCAGAACTCCTATATATTTTCTTTTCTTCTGATCTACTGTCTTAATCTAGTATGAAAAAAGGAGGGAAGGAAAGTTGGAACGGAGGGAACAAATCAGGAGAAGGAGGGGCAAGATGGTGGAAAAGTAGGAGACCCTGTTTCAAAGGGTCCCCTGAAGGGAGGGAACATATCAATATGTGTTATATACCTACTGTGTGCCAGACCTATCTCATCCCCCCAAACAGTTAACATATATTTCTCATTTAACATACATAAAAATATCTAAGATTGGTATTAATGCCCCAATTTTCAGAAGTGGAAACTAGAGTTCAAGTAAGTTAAAACTCTCCCAAGGCCAGGTTTCTAAACAGGATCTAATACTAAAGTTTTGCTGCATTCTACTACCCCCAACTTGCTTACATATAATAGTATATAAATAAACATTTTTACTGAGATTTATTCCCATACCATAAAATTCAATCTGGTGGGTTTTAGTATATTCACACAATTACAAAACTGTCACAACCACCTAATTCCAGAGCACTTCCATCATCAAAAAAAGAAACCCCAAACCAATAAGCAGTCACTTCTCATTTTCTGTCTTTCCCCCACTCCCACACCCTCCCGCTGCCCCCACCAATGCTGTCCTCCCAAAATACTTGGTCTCTATTAGGTTGCCTCTTATGGATATTTCATATAAGTGCTTCCACACATTATGTGGTCTTTTGTGTCTGGCATCTTTCACTAGCATAATGTTGTAGCATCTACAGTATCTCACTCCTCTTTATAGCTGAAGAGAATTCCATTTTTGGATATACCACATTTTGGTACCCATTCAAGAGTTAATGGACACTTGGGTTGTCTCCACCTTTTGGCTTTAGGAATAATGCTCCTGTAAACATTCACGTACAAGCTTTTGTTTGGACAAATGTTTTCAGTTTTCTTGAGTATACACCTAGGAATGGAGCTGCTGGGTCATATAATAGTAATTCTGTGTTTAATTTTTTGAAGAATTGCCAAACTGTTTTCCAAGTTGGTTACCTTTCCACTGGCAATACATGAGGGTTACAATTTTTCCAAAACCTTGCCAACACTTGTTACCTGTCATTTAGCCATCCTACTGGCTGTGAAGTGGTATCTCTTTGTGGTTTTATTTGCATTTTTCTTATAACTAATAATGATGAGCATCTTTTCATGTGCTGTTTGGCCTTTGTATATCTTCTTTGGAGAAGTACTCATTGCCCATTTTTAAATTAGGATATTTATCTTTTTATTGTTGAGTTGTAAGTGCTCTTTATACATTCTGGGTACTAGGCCCTTATTAGATAGACAATCTGCAAATATTTCCTCCCATTATTTGGGTAGTCTTTTAACTTCCTTGATTTGAATGCACCCACCTTGAGTTAATTTTCTAGATGATATGAGTTAGGGGTTTAGCTTCATTCTTCTGCATGGGATATCCAGTGTTTCAGCACCATTTGTTGAAAAAACTATTCTTTCCCCCATCAAACTGTCTTGGCACCCCTGTCAAAAATCAGTTGATTATCAACATATGGGTTTATTTCTGGACTCTGAACTCTAGTCCACTGATCTCTATATGTCTATCCTTTTGCCAGTATGGCACTATCTTGATTACTATAGCTTAGTAGTAAGTTCTGAAATTGTAGTCAGCATAAGTCTTCCAACTTTGTTGTTATTGTTGTTTTTTCAAGACCATTCTGGTTATTCTGGGTCTTATATTATAGTTTATAATATGTCTTAATTTCTTTTGTTAAATTTGATATTTTTATCGAATATCTTTAAGTTCACTGATACTTTCTCTTGCTAGTTAAAACATGTTATTAAGCCCTTCTACCAAAATTTTCATTTCAGTCCTCATACTTTTCCACAGCACAATTTTTAGTTTTCAATCACTTCTATCTCCTTACTAATATTCTTTATTGGGTAAGACATTATTCTCAGACTTTAATTTCACTCTTTAAACATGGTTTATCTTATTTCTTTGACTATATTTATAGTACTTGAGACAACATCTCTATTAAAGTCTAATATCTAGATTTCCTCAAGGACAGTTTCTACTGGTTGGGAGGAGTTTTCCTGTGTACTGGCCATATACTTTCTTGTTCTTTTGCATGTCTTATAATTTTTTGTTGAAAACTGAACATTTAAAAAATACAATGGGGTCATTCTGGACATGCGATACCCCTCCCTCCCAGGGTTTGTTGTATTTTCCATGGGTGATTATTGTTTGTTGTTGCTGCTATTGTTGTCTGTTTAGTGACTCTTACAAATTAATTCTGTGAAATCTATTTTCTTTATCATGTGTGGCTGGCCACCAAAGTCCCTGCTCAGTTCACTTGGTGGTCAACTAATAAAACCTGAGAATTCAGATTTATAGGCAATTTCTAAACAAGTCACATAGTGACAGTTCTCTGGAAATGAGGCTTTTGGAGAGTTCCAAGCCCATTCTGTCTCCTTTCATTGGCTACTCATTTGCCAGTCTGCATGGCTCCCATAGTGGCAAGTGTTGGTTATTGTTTTTGTTTTTTTTCCTCAAAGTTTATTGACTGACAGTAAATTGATAGCACAAAGCTCCAGAAAAGGGAGGGGACCCAAGGGGATTGCCCAAGGCTGTTGGTTTCTTTTTTTTTTTTTTTAAGATTATATTTATTTGACAGAGAGAAACACAGCCAGAGAGGGAACACAAGCAGGGGAAGTGAGAGAGGCAGAAGCAGGCTCCCCGCCGAGCAGGGAGCCCGATGTGGGACTCGATCCCAGGTCTCCAGGATCATGACCCATGTGGGACTCAATCCCAGGTCTCCAGGATCATGACCTGAGCCGAAGGCAGTTGCTTAACCAACTGAGCCACCCAGGCACCCCGAGGCTGTTGGTTTCTAAGGTTAGCACAGAGGTGTGGTGAGAGGGGTGTAAATAAGCCTAGTTAAAATGCCACAGTGCTCTTTGTGCTCAATGAGATCCAGCCATTTTTCTTAAACAAATGCTCCTCAGATTTTTGCAAGGCTTTGGTTAATTTCAAGAGCTCAGAAAAAGTTGATTTTGACCATTTTTGCTAGCGTTCTTACTGCTTTGGTGGAGGAGATTTTTTCAGACATCCTGTTCCACCAGTCTGTGAGTATTTCTCTTGACGAAACATGTATAAATATCTTGATTTGATTCTACTTTTTTTTGGTTTCTTTCTACTTTTTTTTAGTTTCCTTTGTAGTACTCCTTCAGTGAGTCAATCCTAAAAATCAGAGGAGAGATATAAGAAAACATATTTTCTGACTTTTTAGTAGTTTCCTTGTGCTACAGTGCTATGGAGGAATGTGTCAGGAGCAAGGTGGACCAAAGCTATTTCTTTCCAGAAAATAAATATAAATCCAAAAGCACAGTCTTCCTAGTTTTATGCTAATCCAAAAAGGGACTGGAACTGGAGACATGTTCAATAAAGAAGCTAGAAAATGATATGTACTATTCCAAGAAAAGAGAGTTTTTATGGCTGAATTCCCCACAGAGAAGTGTGGAGCTTCTAAATGGGCCAGGTATGTGATGATTACTCAACTCTGAATTTACTTTGCCAATACTAAGCCTTTTCTCAACAGCTTTCTTCAAATATCAGAGGCTGAGATGAATGAGATGCAAAATAGAACCATGATCAATAACTTCCCCTTCTTGAGCAAAACTGGACTTGATAAAGGGTCATGCTGACGAGTACTGGGCGAGTCACCCCTACTGACATCCTGGGACGAATTCCAGACACCAGTTCATTTTAGGGAGGAGTGGGAAGGAGATTTGCATGTATGACCTCATGCAGAAGCTCCAGCCCTAGAGCATAAAAACAACTGGGTTGTAGGTATTACCCAGTAACCAGCAGTTTCCAAACAGATCAAGACCATGGTAGTCCTCAGCTCCATGTTGCTGCCACTCAGGCTGTTTCTATGCTTCGGATTTCTGTGTTCTTCTGCCAGTTCTGCCGATGACATTGACAACTGCATGCTCTTCAATGAGGTCACCACCACTGGCCAAGGCATCATGGCCAACTCAGATGTCTATGAAAGCAACACAAACTACACAGGTGAGGAGAAGCCATTCTCTTTGTTGTCCTTTGTCTTCAGAGGGGAATTAACCAGAATTTCAGAGCACACCTCTTTGCTCCTTCTCTCAATCACACAAAACATGTGTTTTTGGCCCAGATGGGAAGTGGGGAGAAAACAGAAAGAGAACATGTGTGAGAGAGGTGGTTGGGTGGGACTGTTTCCTCCCCATTCTCTGTGCAAAGCTGAGCTGGGCATCATTAAGTCCTGATACCCAGGTTAACAGCAAGAGCACACCTACGGCAAGTTCTCAGACTTAAATTAAGTGGGTGTTTTTTATTGTTTTCAGGGATAATGAGAGCATCACAATGTGTGGTCTGTTCACATTCATTTGATAAAACAATGCCACCATGGATGATGGTATATTGCACAACACCAGGAGGCACTGTTTGCCTTTGGTGTGGGGGAAGGAACTCTGGTGAGCTAGGCAGGGAAAGTGCTACTCTTCCACCTTGTTTATGATAAGCAGCTTGCAGCTCAGAGAAGTTAGGTGACAGGTCAGGGCTCTTCTGCTATTAAAGGGCAGAACCAGCTCCTGAATCTTGGTCTTTCCTTCCCAATCCAGTGCTTTTCTTCGAGGTACCTAGGAATATTTTACAAATATTCCATTTTGGATCAGTCAAACCTATAAGTCAAGACAGGTACTTTCTGATTACTTTCATTAAAACAACATTTAATATGGTGGTTTACATGTATTCATGCATTTAGATCTCATAACAAAATGTTAGGCAGATAACATACCATGATCATTTCCATTTCACAGATGAAGAAACAGAGGTAGAAGTGCTAGTCCTCAGGTCACAGAGCTACTTACAGGATGGAGCTGGGATATGAACCCAAACAGTCCGCCTTCAGACACCAGTCCTTAACCACTGCATTCTATGCCCCTTACTTAATGGTAATGAGAGCTGAGACTTCTTACTACATGCTGGGTGCTATTCTATGGGTAGATCCTATTATCTTCCCAGATGAGAACTGCAGCATAGGGAATTTAAAGTCTTACCCAAGGCCATAGTGGGTAGCATTGTTAATATCTGAACCTGAGTAATAGCCAAGATTTGTCCAGCTCTGTTCAGTCAGGATGTCCACCTTCAGAGCCTGCTGTCTCATCACTATGTCATTCTGCTCTCCTAGCACTCTAATGAAATTCTGCAGAGAGCACCAGGTTGATGTCCACACCCATGAACCACAGATTCCAGACTTTGGCAGGAGAATGACAATGGACTGCCTTCACATACTTGTCCAGCTTGTCCTTTTCTCTTTTTTCATGGGAACTGTCACTAAGGGCCTCAACTGTGCCTCAGATCACTGTATCCCAGTCCCTCAGGCAGTGGATCTTGTCCTCCCAAACCAAGGAGGATAATCTCATAATTCAAGATAAGGACAGAAGGCATATGTGTGACCTTGCACACAGGGAAGGACCTAGTGCATCAGAGGGACTGCTACAAAAGAGATCACAGAGCCTAGACTTAAGATAACATACCACAAGTTGAGGGATTTTGCTGTTGAAATGGAAGAAAAAGAAACCTATCTCGTGAAAATGGTGAGTAGAGATATGTAGACTGGGGTTCTTCTGAAAATAGCAAGACAGCAGAGCAGTCAAGAAAGGATCCATATGACCTACTGAAAGGGAATATGCTGGGTGAGGGGGAAATCAAACATTTGCAGAGGTGCTGGGTAGAGCAGAAAGAAAGGAGAAGAGGAGAGGAACTCTGGTTCACTAAATGCCTATTTAGTGCCAGGCACTTCTCCAAACTTTACCCAGCTTTATCTCAGAGCAGAAATGTACTAAAGCTCCATGATAAACTGCATCACTATGTGAATGATTTAGATTGAGAGTTAAAATCCTACACTCAGGTATGAAGTGCCAGACTCCACACCCAGGAATACACAACAAGCTCCATGATTTCCTCCCGAGAGTGTCATTGCAGGACTGCACTGTCATTGCAGGACTGCACTGGGACACGGGACTTTTGGGGAGACTGGGTAAAGACCCACAAAGGCCAACCACTTATTTTGATTTTGAAATTTTTTAATTTTCAGAGTTTGTGTCAACATTGGTAAGTCATGTATAAATAGCTTGGCATGTCCCATGGCACACACGCAGCTCAGGCAGTGTCTTAGAAGAGGTTCTCTGGGTCTGTCTTGGTATCAGAGAAAGAAACTTATGATGCAGGGATATTTATATTAATATTGTGCTGGGTACGTATCTGCCTCCATGGGCAAGAGGGATGAAAGGTATTTGCCTTTTTTTCCCCTAAACCTTCATCTTTAAGGGCACTGTCCAGCACTGGGTGCACAACTTTTTAAATCAATCAGTGAGTAGTTATTTAGTGCCTTCCAGGTTGCCAGATACTGATATGGAAGAAACCACACTATATAGAACAAGCCAAAATGTAATTAAGTACTCCACTCCATAGGAACAAATGTAAATGTTTCAGGAGTGAGAAGAAGAGAGGGCTGAACTGGCCCAGAGGTGGAACATAGGCAGGGTTCTGGAGAGTAAGTGGGGATGGGATGTGTGATGAGAAGGCAGTGTTCCAGACATGAACAAAGGCCAGGGGCAGGCGTGGGCCAGACGCATCTATACAACCAGAGGAGGGCTGGCTGCCCCTAGAGCAGGAGCGCAAAAAGCACAGTGAGCCAGTTTAGGAGGGTCATAAAAGCAATATGTTGGGTACTGTAATCAACAGAAGCAAAAATGTCAAAGTAGAAATGTTTCGATTCTCTAGAAAAATGAGCAATTGGAAGGTTTTGGAGAGTACTTTGTCCTCATGGAAGAGTTGTATGTGGAATCTGATCTGGCTGCAGCCTAAAGAGAGAAGGTGGAGGCCAGGAACCCAGGTGACAGTTGCCTAGGAGGGAAGGAAAGAGGCCCGAAGGCAGTGTGAGAGAGGGAGAGCAGAAGAAACAGCAGAGACAAGAGCTTGCCCATGGGAGAACTAACAGACTTGGTGCAATCCCAGGATACCATCACTGAGCACCACCTACCTCACCATCATGCACACATCTAGAACTGTCAGGCTCTCAGTGGGCAAGTCAGGCCAGCGTGGTTTGGCTCAGCCCACCCTGACTGGCAAAAACAAAGAGAACAGAATTGTTTTGTGCTAAAAAAAAAAGATAAATAGCAATCGCAATTCATCCAACACCCATCATGTGTTAAAGCCGTACACTCTTCTCTGTGCTTTTCCCAGGAACCTTGTAGATAAGGTGTCATGAACTCTGTATCATGAGGGAAAATGTCATCATCCCCAGACCTAGGACTAGACTTGGTGTAGAGTGGAGATTCAATAACTATTTGTGGACAGTAAGGAAATCGAGGCTGAGAGATGAAATGACTTGCTCCTAAATATGAGAGCTGGATTTTCTTTTTTATTGTTACTTAAATTTTTTTTCCTAATGTTCCAAGATTCATTCCGCATTCCCCACACCCAGTGCTCCATGCAATAGGTGCCCTCAGTACCCACCACCAGGCTGTCCCATCCCCCCACCCCCCTCCCTCCAAGTCCCTCAGTTTGTTTCTGTGTCCAAAGTCTCTGCTGTTTAATTTCTCTCCCTGGATTACCCTACTTCCCATTTCCTTTCCTTCTCCTACTGTCCCCCAGGTTACCCCTCATGCACCGCAAGTAAGTGAAACCATGTGATACTTGACTTTCTCTACTTGGCTTATTTCACTCAGCATCATCTCTTCCAATCCAGTCCATGTTGCTACAAAAGTTGGGTATTCATCCTTTCTGACGGAGGCATAGTATTCCATTGTATATATGTACCACATCTTCTTTGTCCATTCATCTCTTGATGGGCACCTTGGCTCTTTCCACAGTTTTGTGATTGTGGCCATTGCTGCAATGAGCATTGGGGTACATATGGCCCTTCTTTTCACTACATCTGTATCTTTGGGGTAAATGCCTAGTAGTGCAATTGTAGGGTCATAGGGTAGAGAGCTGGAATTCTTATCTAGTAGGACTGTCTGATCCTATGGTGTCACACACTTGATTTTCTTTGCTTTGTAAGGAGAAGGCTTTGAAAGGATTTGGGGTGACTGACACGGCCCTGGAGAGTAACCCTTTATCACTGAGAAATTCTTCCATAAGGGATCGTCTAAGGGAGAAAATGGACAGGCTGAAATGTTCTTGAAGTTTGCTCCCTGTTACACATCAGAATTCTAGAATCGGCAAGCGATAGTGGGGTCCTTGTCAGTATACCCTACAGTAGGTCAACAGGGAAGGCTCACCTGACTGGAGAAGGCCAGGAGTCCTAGCGTTATTGGACAGGTACCCCACCCCTTCCCTCACACTCAACAACAGAGACCCAGGGCATCAGTGATTCTGGACCAAGAAATGGGCACTAAGGGTTCCCGATGTCATGACACACTGCCCAGGGGGCCCACTTGGTCCTTTCCCAGGCATCAACCCCTGAGTTGCTCTCCCCTTGATAGATGAAGGCTGATCCCGTCTGTCTGGTGGACAAGAACCTGGCTTTGGAGGTTAAGAGCCAGCTAGGATCTCACCTCTGTTCTATAGCAAAACCAGGGCCAGAGCACAGGTCTTCTTGTGTTTACCTTTTGTTGGAGAAAATTTGGAAAACATAAAAACGCACGAGGAAGAAAATAAAAATAATTGATAATCCCACTACCAAAAAAATCACCATAATTAATATCTTGTGTTTCCTTCCAGACTTTGTCAGCAATTTCATTTAAAATGGAATCATACTATATGCTCAACGCTACTTATAACTTCCTTTTTTTCCTGCAAAAGTTTGATTTCATGACCCTCATCCCCCGTCTGACTGCACAAATCTCTGATTTGTTCCTTACCCTTTTCTTCTTAGTATGGATTCCCGTGAATGCCAGTATTAGCTCTGTGGTATTGCGAGCAGTGGACCCGAACAACAACTCACTAGGCCTCTGGGAGAAAGGAGACAAGCTTTGCAACAACAGTGCCCTGTATCACCTGGATAACCCAAGTGACCAGCTCTTCATAGCAAGCTGGGTATCTCCTAACTCAACGAACATAACCACAGTCGCACTACAGTAAGAACCCTATCTGTGTGTCATCTGCTTTGGGTTTTTACAATTGCAGACGGGGTTTACACAGTTTCACGCTGACCTTGGACAGCTCAAAATGCACCCCAGACATGATGTGGAGAATTTAGTAGCAGCATTCCTTTCTGCCTCACTACCCTGTCCTTTTACCTACAGGAGTTCCCACATATGCGCACACATCCCCCCCTCCTCCCACCCCCAGGCAGGCTCAACAGAGACAGAAAGCTCTAGTGTTAAAGAAAACCACAGCTGGACAGTGGTCAAAGCCAAACAAGCAAACAAACAAATGAAAACAATTTATTTGGGACTGTTGCAAGAGGAGAAAAGAGACCTCAGGATAGACCCAAGCTCAGTTCTGAATACAGTGTAGGCAAGTGGGAATTTATAGCCAAGGAGCAGGGTGGGGAATCACTGAGAGGAAACAATAAGGCCTGTGAAGGGGGATTCTGGCTAAACGGACCTAACAGGACTCTTGCGGAAGACAGGCCAGGGCCATCAGATACTCCCCGGGGGTGGTAAAGGAGGAAGAACTAGGTATTAGAGGTAGAGTGGGAGGTACTTGCTGAACTGACTTAGCAGGGTTCTTGCTAAAACCAGAATTTATAAGGAAGTACACAGAGAGGAAAAGGTTCTGGTCCCTGACTAAAGTTTGGTTAAGCAAAGAATCTTTGTCACTGGGCATGCTGCTTGCTTCAAATTCCAGAGAATCTTTTTTTTTTAAATACACATTCATTTTGGAAATGCCAAGTGTGATGACTGTCATAAAACTGGCTTCCTAATGTCACACAAAATGGAAACACTCAGATTGTGAGGTGAGGCTACCTGGGGGCTTGAATTACACTTTAAAGAAAGGCTTTCCTCTCAGCTAGTGACGTTACCCAGGTTACTTTGGGAGTCCATGTTGAGAGGCCCTCGCGCTTTCAGACTGCCACCTTGTATTGAAAGGGCAGGTCTGACCATCAGGCTAAGGACCCTGATGGTGTCCCCTTGGCAGTGAACAGCCACCAAGTCTCTGTGGACACTGGTGTTAATGCTATCGAGCCATGTGCCTCTCCTGCCATCCTGGGGTCTGGTCAGACTTAGGGGGCTCTGGAGAGGTGTGCCCCCAGTGACTTCCGAGTAAAATTCCAAGGGAGTTGCTGCATTCCAACCTCCCGATGACAGCAGTCTCTTAGAACTCAGCCAAAGCTAATCAGGGCAACCACTTCACTTTCCCCCTCACCTCACTAAAACCTCCACACTCCATGCAACAACAGAAAAAAAAAAAGGCAACAGTAACAACCTGCCCCAGAAACAGCACATTCCCACCAACAGTGGTCTCCAGACCCCTCCTACCCTGCACTGGCCTCTTTGCTTATTCAGCCTTGGTCCCCACTCCTGACAAGGGGAGACAAGCAGCATATATGATGTGGGTACGGACAGCAGCTGGGTAGGACACAATGGGATGTGAAGAGACCCCTGCCCACGGGGCTCCACAATGAGTTTGGGGGAGGCAAGGCCTCTACAGAAATAACTGCGGAGGTTAAATATCAATTCCTCAAGAAAGCATTCCCTAAATCCCCAGGTCAGGTTCCAGCTCCCTGTTTTCACTCTCGTAACTTACACTGCTTTGTCACAACATATGTCATTACTGCAATCAATTATTTAACTTGTTTATTGATTGTTTTGTTTCAAGTCTGTTTCTCTGAAGAGACTATAAAGTGCCACAAGGGTAAGAAGCATGCCTGTCTCATTCACCACTGTCCTCTCAGCACCAAGCATGGTGACTGGCATGTAGCACACGCTCATTAGTTAACTATTGAATGTACGAATGAGCAACTGTACTAACGGGACCACTGACAGAACAACACACCGAGCTGTACAGAAAAATTACGTACCTGCTGTATGTCAGGCATTGCTGACAACAGAACCTGCCCTCAAGGAGCCCTCCCGCGGCAGGACTGGCTCACAGCAAGGCCATGCAGTTGCGGGGCATGTCTCTCTAACGGAGCTCTGCCTGGGAATGACAAGAAGAAATGACTTCACAGAGGTTACTGTTGAGTATCTGGGCAGATGGGACCAGGACGGAGATCATAGGCAGGAGTGGTTTGAACAATGACCAGAGGTACATTCCAGCCTGTGGGGAGTTCAAGGTGCTGAAGGTGGTGGGGTGGGAGATGGACAAGAGCATCACTGGAGCAAGACCATGGAGGATCTTAGTTAAGACATACACCAGATCAGTAATGATCTGCTGATGGCGCTGGAGAGAACACCAAGGTCAGGATCCCCTGGGAAGGCAGAAAAGGGAGCCAGACTTGTGAATTCCACAGCTGAGGACCTCACCATTATCTCTCATTGATTTCCCCTCCACAGAGCCTTCACTTTTAATTTCTACAATGTGGCTACATTGTCTTCTCTGCAACTAAAAAGAAAAGGTAAGTTCCTCTGTGGCCTATTTACACATCTGGCATGACTTGGTCAGCCTGGAAAATCACCTGGCGTGTGCCCTAGAAAAGTCTTCTAATCACGTGTTATCTAGATGTCAGTTGAGTTCCCCAACACCTGAAACCTACAGAGGACAGTCTGACCCCCTATCCTACACCCTGTGGGAAACAAAAGCCATTCCCAAGATTTTTGCCAACTCCCAGGGGCCTTTAATTCTCACAGCCACCTATGGCTCTAGACTCCTGCTTCCTTGGAAGCCATTATGTCTAAAGCCACATAGATGGATAGGACAATCAGCTCTTTGTTTAATTTCCACAAATAATTCCCACTTGTACAAAGTCTTCCTAGGTATAGCAGACTCTAACCAGGGAGCTCAAAAAAAGAGGGAGATTTTCACAAAGAAGTTTTGAGAGTATAGAAATGCTCATAGTTTCCTTAGTTCTTAGAGTGGCCTCTGGCCAGCACCACCAAGGATTTCCACTGACCATTCATAGGCTGTCGTCCCCAACTTCCAACCATCCTGAAGCTCCTTGTCCTTCTTCTGCCTTCTCTGCCCTCTTCCTTCTCTCTTACCTCCTTCTAGGGAGCTAAAACAAATTCAAGAAACTAAGGTGCAGGAAAGATAGGTAACTCACTCAAAGCCACAGAGAAAGTAAGTGGAGAAATTAGGACTCATAGTCTACATCTTATGCTTTTTTCCACTTTTCTTAGACTTACATCAAAACTACAATCTTTTATTCTTTTTTTAAAAGATATTTATTTATTTATTTATTTACTTATTTATTTATTTATTTATTTATTTATCAGAACGAGAGAGCACAAGCAAGGGGAACAGTAGAGGGAGAGGGAGAAGGCGGCTCTTGGCTGAACAGGAGCCAGATGTGGGGCTCAATCTCAGGACTCTGGGATCATGACCTGAGCCAAAGGCAGATGCTTCACCACCTGAGCCACCCAGGTGCCCCTGACAATCTTTTATTCTTTATGAAGTTTTTAAATACAAAGTTCAAACAAGAAAAAGAAACATTAGTCCTTCTCAATGTCCAGGTAGCAGGTCTTCCTTAGGAGCCCCCAGCACTGAAGTACACATAGTACACTGCCCATCTTCCTGTTGCCCATACATTGCAAATGTGGGCACAAGGGATATCTATTTTCAACAACATATTTTAAAGTGATTCTGCCTAAGGAACCTATTACATGAATGCCTTCATGATTTCCTTGGTGGAAGAACTGGATATTGGGGCACCTGGGTGGCTCAGCTGGTTAAGAGTCTGCCTTTGACTCAGATCATGATCCCAGGGTCCGGGGATCGAGCCCTGTGTTGCTCCCTGCTCAGTGAAAAGCCTGTCTCTCTCTGTGAAAAGACTGGTGTTATTTTCCTCCTGAAGGACATTTTCAAAATGAACACTGATGTAAATGCTAAGAAAGAAAGAAAAAAAAAATTATTCTAATCAGGATTTCTTTGCTCCATGCTAATAAAACCCAGCTTAGAAAGAAGAAAGAAAAAAAGGAGGGAGGGAGGAAGAAAAGAGAGGGAAGAAAGAAAGTGACAAAGGAAAAGGTTGTATTCGGACCTTGTGGCTCAGTGGGATAGTGGAGAAACATCTGCCCTGGGGAAACACTAAATGAGATAAAACAGTGCCTCGTAACTGGAAGGCACCCTCCCACCCAAGAAGAGTGCTTGTGCCTGAGCAAATCATGGGAGTTCTCCTTTCTTCTTCTTCCATATAGTCCTCTTTGATCCACAGAACCTTGGAAGCATCATTACAAGGCTCTAGTTTTTCCAAGATCAGCCTACCTGCAGGGCCTGGTTCTCTCTGCTTCTCTGCAAGGCAACCTCAGAGAACCAAACAGTGGTCAGATCCCTGCACAGGAGAATGAGAAGTGCCTCTGAAACCACAGAAAGAGATTGCAGGATTTGAACAAGTCATCTGTGCACTTGCTTTAGAGAGAATAGCCATTCTCAGGTCTGGATGATACTAGTTCTTTTTTTTTAAAGATTTTATTTATTCATTTAACAAAGAGAGAGCACAAGCAGGGGGAGTGGCAGGCAGAGGTAGAGGGAGAAGCAGGCTCCCCACTGAAAAGGGAGCCCAACATGGGGCTCAATCCCAGGACCCTGGGATCATGATCTGAGTCAAAAGCAGACTCTTAATCAACTAAGCCACCCAGGTGCCCCAATATCTAGTTCCTATAAGCGTTACATGCAACCTTTGAAATTAGCAAGAAAAAAATATTTAATTGTGCCATTCTGGATCAGATTTGCACTGATTGATCTACTATAACATAAAAGACATGAAGACATTTGAGGACAGAGTACACACCCAATTACAAAGTCAGTAGTTGTATAAATTCCTGTAGACCTTAAGGGTAGAGAATGTTTCTTATTTATTTTTTCTTCCTTGACATTGAACTAATTTTCCTACTCCTCTACATATACTTGGCCACTGAGAAGCGCTGACTGAAGCTTGCCCACAAACTCCGGGTCTAATGTTCCATCAGATTGGCCTCCTTTCTCCAGTGCCCTCCAAAACAGGTTCTAATGCCATTGTTTTGTTTTGTTTTCCAGACACAACCACTTCCCAGATCTCTACAGCCAGGACGAACCCACACCCTACCTCAACAAGACACATCTCCACAAGAACTCCACACCCAACTGCAACAAGAGAACATATCTCCACAACCACAACCCCATACCCAACCCCAATGACAAGACACTTCATAGCCAGGACAACCCCACACCCGATCCCAAGGACAACCAGCTGGGCCAATAGAACCTTCCTCTGCCCCATCACAAATGCCATTCAGATCCTGCTAGTGTTTCTCACCAGTAAACTTCTCTCCTAGAAGGAAGATAGGAAAATAATTATTCCTGCCTCCACTGCATCCTCCTCCGTTTGGTTCCAAGCCAGTGCTCTGGCAGGCATATGAATGAAGACTTTACATTCTCAAATGTGCAACTCTGCTACCACTGCTTTGGACCAAAACAAAGGCCTGGGGGTCACTCGGTGGAGGGTAGCTAGGCCACTCACTGGTGGACTTGGGGCACACAGATGTTCAACTGGATCTGTCATGACACAAATTAGGCTTTTTGTTAACTACTTAGACCTAGTCTGGGTGTAACCTGGAATTCTGGCTCTCGGTTTCACATGCTGACAGCCAATTCCACAACCAATGTAAACTTTTGTTCACTGCCAAATGATTCCTCCATACCTGAGTCTCTGTGGGAAAAACCTTTCTTCACTTTGCAGATGACCTCAGATTTCTGACCAAACCCACTCAGGTTACACAGAGCTTCTGTGTCTCATGTCACCCAATAAGGAAAGGAAAAAGGAATAGCCCTGTTATTATTGGCCACACCAGTAGTATGTGAATGGATAAGAAAGAGGAATGTACCATGTCGGAGTAAACAACCATAGGGAAATATTTTGGTATAAAGATATTATTTTCTACATCGTACCAAATAAGCTATACTTCAAACAAGAGTAATGAATGTGTTAAATTCAAATATAAGTCTTTAATGAGTGATTAAAGTACAACATGCTAATTTTTTTTGTATATATGAACATTAAAAAATTAAGAGAATGGTGAGAGTGTGTATGCTTTCAAAGCCAGATCTAAGGGCAAAGTTTTCCCAATTTTACTTCTCCTCAAGTACAAACCGGTCATTTTTCCCTTAATTGTAATTTGCATTAAGAAATGGTAAAAATATTTATAGTGTTTATAATACAATGTAAAACCAACAGAAAGCATGGGATTTCCAGTAATACCCTGGTAATAAGCAACAAAGTTATCTTTTAATAATTACACTAAATTCCAGGATGCCAATAACTAGCCTTCCTCTGGGACGATTTATGCTAAATTTATGCTAAAATTTCAGGATGCCAGTAACAGCCTTCCTCTGGGAAGATTTCTGTCGATTTCTTCTTCTTCCCTGTGAATAGGCCACACGTTTCCTAGGTCTTCAATTTTTGTTGAACCCTGACTCTGGAAATCAGGTTCTGCTTCGCCTGGGCAGGCTGCTGCTTGTTGATGGCCACCGTCCATTTGCTCATGGTATTGAGCAAGTATTCTGTGCAGACTGCATTCTTTATGGAGTGTGGTCACTGACAGCTCTCTCCAATTATCTCAGAGATCAGTCAGCAACCTGATAGATTTTCTTAAATGTCAAAATTTAGCAGCCTCTTTCCTCTTTAAGCATTCCTCTAATAGCTGAAAGTCTTATTATTAGCTCTTAGAGCGTTGAGAAAGTTCATTCTGGCAGTCTTCACCAGTTCAATGGTTGCTGTGGTGAACAGACTGATTCCTGGAGCTCCTCATCCTTCCATTTTCTGTGACATGGCTCAGTAGCCACTACTAGTAACTGTCAGGCGCTGTGGTAAGCGCTTTAAGTGCATTATCCCATTTAATCGTCACAACAATCCCAGGAGATACAGCTGTTTTACAGACGGGGACACTCAGGCAGAGAGAGAAATCATTTGCCCAGAGTCGCTCAGTGAATAAGCTGTGAGGCTGGGTTTCAACTACTTCAGAGCCTGCACCATTAATCAGAACACCCTAAGGGCCTCCTGCACCACCCCCCGCATCCCCCAGGACAGCTGGCTCCCCAGGGCCCTATGACAAGATGAGGGTATGGTGTATCTCACAGGCACAAGCAGGCTGCATGCTGCTCCAGCAAGCGCTCCTCCACACCCCACTCTGCTGCCACCTCTGAGGGAAAGCAGTAAGCCCTAACCCTAAAGCTGGGAACAAGCTCGTATTTATCTGTCATGGCCCAGCTGCTTGCATCTCAGGCTCAGTGTGGAAGGTGAGACAACTATTGGAGCTTCAGAAAAAACTCTCGAGCTGGAAAACTTACAGACTCAGAGAAATCTGGGGAGCTGAAGTCAGACAGCAGCCCAGAGGCAGCAAGACAAGGGCACTGGATTCGGAGGCAGGAAGCCTGTTTAATTCCAGTTCTGCTACGAAGGAAGGAGGGGAACTGCTGCTTTGATTTCTCATCTGTTCCATACAGGGTTGGCCCAAGTGGCATTTGAGAGCTCTTGCAGGTGGGTCTCCATTGTGACTTCCCTGTCACATCCACACCTAGTTCTCCGGATCTAGTCAAAGATGTGAAGTCGGCGTTGCTCTGTACCCTGTCTGATGAGCAGAGGCCACCCGGAGCACTGCGGAGAATTTGGAAGCAAAAGCCAGGTTCAGACAGAGTGTTGTATTTGACAAGGGTTATCTTCCCTGGAGGCTGCACTTCCTCAGGAGGCTTCCAGGTTATCTGCTACCCGTGGTCTCTTGAGTGAGTACACTGAGTCCCCAGCAGAGCAAAAGTCAATGGATGAACAAGAACATTAGTTCACAGTCTAGGAATAAGCGAATCCTGATCCTCACTGATGGGAAGGTGACCCACCACAAAGAAAACAAAGGCATTTAGGAACTTTGAGAAAATCCCCAGACTGCACCTCATGTACAGACGAGATGAGCAAAAGATGGACTGTTTCCACTCCCATGCTCACTTGCCGAACCTTGTTCTTCCGCTTCTGTGTTTTCTTCTTCATGGCTTTGTGTTTTGTGAATTAGATGCATGCTTATCCTGTGTTAGAAGCAGCAACTATCCACCTGTTT
>PITA01019453.1:0-37488 GCA_004023965.1 Spilogale gracilis | reverse complement strand
TAAAAAAAAAAAAAAAAAAGGTATCTATTACTACTAGTGAAATTGAGTTTTGACTCCATAGCAATTAATTGAGGCTTCAGGAATATGTAAATTACATAGCAATGTGGAAAGAGAAATAAAACTCAGATGGTGATCTTTTATACTCAATCTTTAATTTCTCTATGTGGAGACTTGGAGAAAAGGAAGAAGTCAGTTAAATTAGTGATTTCCTTGCTATTTTCAACTTGCATTGAGACAGTAAGAAGGAAGAATTGTGGATGCTTTTTTCCTGGACACAGATTCAGAATAATGGTAATCTTAAAAATACAATGAATTGTAGAATATACAAGTTACATATATCTGTAACACCATCTGCAATTTTTTTTAGAGATTTTATTTCTTTATCTGACAGAGAGACAGGGAGAAGCAGGCTCTCTGCAGAGCAAAAAGCCTGACACGGAGCTTGATCCCAGGACCCTGAGATCAAGACCTGAGCCGAAGGCAAATCTGTGGCTTTAACGCACTGAGCCACCCAGGCACCTCCACCATCTGCATTTCTAAATGAAGTGTCTAACATTTTACAAATAAGAGAACTGAATGAGAGGAAAACAACTGATTATTCAGTTAAAATCTGACAACATCATTGAGACATGGCCTGTATTATTAAAAAAAAAAAAGTAAGCAGGATAGAGACTTATAAATGTTAAATTCTCTGACACAGGGGTTGGGTTTTTCTGCTACCCTGCAATGTATTAAAAAGGATGCCCGTCATGTGTCCTTGACTGTATTCCAAGAATGCAAGGTTGGCTTAAAGGATTAATGTAATTCACATCATTAACAACTTAAAGGATGAATACTATCTGGCCATCTCTGTAGGTACACAGTAATAATAATTCAATAAAATTCGACATTTATTCATGGTAAGAATGAAATTAGCAAATCTGGAATAGAAAAGAATTTCATTTCCCACACACCCTAACAAAGTGTATCTATATAAAAATCTCTAGGAAATAATACATTTAATGGTGAAATGTTAGAAGTACTATGTTACATTGTTTAGAGCAGAAGCAAAGAACCCCAGTATAACTAATCCTACTCAACATGCTAGTTAACACAGTAAAATACAATACATACATACACACACACACACACACACACACACACACACACACACACACAAGAATTGGAATAAAAAGCATCAAACCTGGCATCACTTACCACTAACATAAAACTCAAAAGAAGGTATAGATACATGATTAGTAAGTGATTAATAATGATTAGTAAAAGGTTAACTTAGATAATATATTAAATTTAATAATTTTAAAATGTTACATGTTAAAGCTACTATCACAATAGTTATACACATGTACATATTTCTCAGGAATAAATTTAAATACCTATAGGTGCTTTATAAAGAAAATGAGAGGGTGCCTGGGTGGCTCAGTGGGTTAAAGCCTCTGCCTTCAGCTCAGGTCATGATCTCAGGGTCCTGGGATCAAGGCCCGCGTCGGGCTCTCTGCTCAGCAGGGAGCCTGCTTCCTCCTCTCTCTCTCTGCCTGCCTCTCTGCCTACTTGTGATCTCTCTCTCTCTGTGGAATAAATAAATAAAATCTTTAAAAAAATAGTCCTTTAAAAAAAAAGAAAAGAAAATGAGATTTGGTTTTTTGCTTTTTTTTTTTTTTCTCCTTATCCCTTTTATTTCACCTATCTTCCCACCCACCTCACCTCTGGCAACCACCAGTTTGTTCTCCATAGTTAAGAGTCTATTTTTTAATTTGCCTCTTTTTTCTTTGTTCATTTTATTTTGTTTCTTAAATTGCATATATGAGTGAAATCATACGGTATTTGTCTTTTTCTGTCTGACTTATTTTACTTAGCATTATACCCTCTAGGTCCATCTGAAAATGAGAAATTTTTAATGAAAGACATCAGAGACTTAAAATAAATGGAGACTTAAATAATTCATGGATAAGAAGACTTGAGTAGTAAAAATGTTAATTTTCCCCAAATTGACCCAAGTGTTCAATGTAATACTATTAAAAATACCAGAAGGAATATTTTATGGAACTGGATGAGCTGATTCTACAGTTTATGTGGAAATATAAAGGGCTAGGAATAACAAAGATGCTTGAAAAGGGCAAGCTGAAAGAAGGACTTGTCTTCTAGATATCACAATTTTTATGAAGATAAAGCAATTAGACAGTAAGATATTGGCACTGGCTAAGAGAATGAGGCCAACTGAACAGAAGAGAATGCTCTGAAATATGTCAGAGCATATACGGAGATTTATCACAGAAGGGCACTGAAGACACTTGAAGAAAGGATGGAAAATTCAATAAATGATGTAGGAACATCGTCATTCCACATGAAAAAAAGTAAACTGCATACCTTCCTCACATGCTACAAAGAAATCAACCCTTGGTAAACTATAATAAACTCCACAGGGAAAATGGTAAAAATTTTAGAAGAAACAGGACCTCCGGGTATAATCTCTTAAACACACCAATGTATATGTAATATATAAAAGATTTATAAATTTGACTAGATGAGAATCAAAAATTGCTGGTCACTCAAAGCTACTATCCAAAGAAGAGTGAAAATATAAGCCACCAAAGGGGGATATTACACTTATAATTGACAAAGGATAAGTATTATGAGCATGTAACAAACTAACAAAAGGTAATAAGAAAAAGACAAGCAATTGATAGAAAATGTGCAAAAGACAACAGGAATTTTATAGAAGAGGAAATGCAATGGTCCAATGAACAAAAGTAAAATAACTTATTTCATTGGCAATATGGCAAATAACAAAAATCATGTCACACTTAGAGTTAGATATCATTTCACACTATTGGGTTGGTTACTTCTAAATTTTGATGAAGATAAAGAAAAAAAGGGAATACTGGTCTACTCCTGATTAGAGGTTAAATTACCATAACATCATTGGGAGCACTTTGCATTACATATGTTGTGTTAATCATGAGCCCCAACAACTTCACTTCTTGATATGAAACCTGGAGAAACTCCTGCAAGTGTGCACCAGGCAACATATTTGAGAGTGTTCATGCAGCAGTGTCATGCTAGCAAAAAATCCAGGAACAACCCAGATGTTCAGCAACAGTTCAATGAATAAACTGTGGCATGTTCAGAATTGGATATTGTATCAATGTGATGGAAACTCAAAAGATAAAGAAGGAAGTCAGAGGGGAATACATACAGGATAATTTCATTTATATATAATTCAAATATAGGCAAAAATGAATATATTGTTTGGGAATAGCTAGCACAACCACCAAGAAACACAATGGAATGAAAAAGAAAATGCACAGGTTGATACCCCCAGGTGGGGCACAAGACAGTATGGTCGAAAGGGGCACCCAGGACTTCTAAGGGCTGCTATTTAGTTTCCTACTCAGACTGGTAGATCCACTGATGTTTATTTTATTCTTCTTTAAACTAGACATCCCTTCCATGTAGTCTTTTACATGTATGATTTAGTTCCTACTTTTTAATAAAAGGAATAGGCATGCTTTGGTTTAAGCCATCAGTGATACTAAAAATCAAGGCTTTGGAGACCAGATGTCCAAGTGGCCTAGTGGGGACTAAAAAAAAGGACAAATAAATAAACATATTAGATGTGCTTTACATCCTCTAGATAAAATAATAAGGCCATACCAATGGCTTTGTAGTAAATGCAATATCCCTGCAAAGCACTGTAATCCATAGTTCACTGACCTTTGATATAGGCATGATTACCACTACATTCCCTTCATGCATAGCAGAATTCAGACAGATTCAAAAGGACAAACCCAGTGAAATTGAGGCCTACAGTATCTTGCAAAGAAAAAAGAAGAAAGTCTAATAAAGACATAAAGGTTTTTTTCTCTACAACAGTGAGCACATTCTGCATCGCGTTAACCTGCGGACACTATGTGTAACGGCACAGAAAGGTCACTAAAGCCTAAATCTGCCCAGCAAGATTCCCCCCGCAATCTTCTCAAAAACATAAGCTATATTAAATATCAGCTCTCATCTCCTTTCCAAAAAGGCCATCCAAAGGTTACTGTGGGCTCAGGTGTGCAGAGCACCGCTATTATTGTGGTTTTCATTTGCATTGCATCTGCCCTCTGAATCACTCAGCACACCACATTTATCTTCTATACACCCTGGCAATACAGGGATGCGAAAAGACGGGGCTCCCTGCTTTTTGAAAATAGGAAAATAAAAGTCTGTCTCTCTCTCTCTCTCTCTCCACACACACACACACTTTTTAGTAATGAGATTATTCTCTCTCTCCTCAAAGTAGTAATTCCAAGGAGGGTCAGGCTCTATAAACTCAGGCTTCGGAACAAAATGATAGAAAGTAGAAGAGATGAGGAGAGGCCAACATCAACATGATATCACCTTTCCAGGACACTCCTGGGGCTGAGCCCCTTGGGATAGCACAAGCACATAGGAAAGCTGCCCCAGGTTTTCAAACCTGTCTCTGGGTGACGCCTCAGTTTACCAGATTTACTCTAGGTGCTGAAACACCTAATTTCCACTGAGGCTCTAACTAATGGAAGCTCTGACTTTTCTAGAAAGTCAAGTGATTAAAAAAATATAAGAGGAAAATACAAGCTGATTTTGTTTCTGTTTTGTTTTTTTGGGTGCAAAGCATAGGTTCTGTGTAGTATCTCTGACTCCATATATTATTCAAACTTTTCTACTTCGGTTCCTGCTGCCTCAGACTCTTCATGCTTCCCAATAACAGACCAAGGCATGTGCTACATGCAGCTCAGTCTGTGGTGGGCCCATCAGAGTCACCCATCACAAGGCTCTGTCTAAACTCTGCTACCCCTTGTCAGTGGGATGGGAGCAAGAGGAGGCTGAAAGGCATATGAACTGTGGTTGCAACAGGGGCCATGAATGGACAGCTCTCTATTAAAAGTTTGGGAGAGGGAGGTGTGGGCAGGGATACAGAAATTTTAGTTTAATTCATATTTTAAAGAGTAAAATTTACTGCTCAATGTGGAAAACCTCTGCATATATTAAAATGTACATAAACTCAACAGAGTAAGTTTTCAAAAAGCTCTGTTATCTTGAAAATAATTTCAGAGAATGGGATATGACACTTTAAACTGGTCAAAATAAACAACATGAAATAATACTTGTGGATGTGCAGTGGCATGTTACACTTCTCTTGGCCTAAGCACTTCATTAAGAATTATTTTCCCCAATTACTATTTCTGTGTTTAAATTACTTAACAAGAGGTATCTTTGTAAGAGAAAATGCAAAACTGCATCACCTGGCATGGTAGCGGGACTCCTGAAATCAGACCACTTCCTGCTCCCCACAGAAGAAAAATGGTGCCAAGAGGGAGTGATGTGCACAAAGTCATAAACATTTGGCGGATGAGAATATTTCCTGTGAAGTCCTTTGGCCAGAGCAATAAAATCTTCACCTGACCCAACAAGGCTACTCACAGGCAGGAACATACAGTTGGAAAAACGGGGTCCAGTGCTCAAGAGAAAAAGCTAACGCTTGACCTGCTCCAAGACAAGGGATGCAATATGCCCTTTGGCCTGCAGTAGGAACTCTCTGCTGCCCCACATCCCACTTGCCATCTGCTCAGAAAGGCTTTCCTGCCCCTGCCTCATCACGCCTATGGCTCTGTTCACTCAGAGGTCACACTTCTCATCCCCACACCTTTGTTATCAAAACCTCCATCTGCCCTCCAGTATTAGTGAGATCATCTCCCTACAATGTCTGTAACACTCAAATGCTCTCAGACATACCAACAAAATGGGCTAGTACCTCTGGCCGCTTATTAATATAAAATGCTAATGTGGAAACCAAATGAAAAGAGAGACTAAGTGTTTCATGCCAAAAGGGAATTAACGATGAATTCCTGTTTACCTTCTCATTTACTTTCTGGAGAGCTAAATTATAGCCACTATCCTACTGCCTCTGCCCCCTGTTCGGTATCTCTCCATCACATCATCTTCCTTCCTTACAGCTTTGTCTTTATTACTGTCCCAGAGAGGAAAGGCAAGGAGGAAGACAGCTAATATAACTTCTCACTCCCCAATTATCTTCTTGTCCTAAATTAGTGACAGCAACATGGAGCCTGTTTGCCCCCCTTCCCTCATTCTGTGCCATGGCAGGCATTGTGCGTCGATCACAGAGCTCTGTCTCTCTGAGCCCAGGTAACTTCAGAGCACCGCCCATCACAGTACTGCAGGCATACAGGAACAAGTGAACAGAAACAGCCCACAGTGATGACCTATTTATCATCTCCCCTGTATTTCCAACAACTGTAGTTCTGCCAGACACAGAGAACTCTAGCTCTCCATACTCTTTTCAGATGTTTTTTCTCTATTTTTTTCTCTTAGAAAGGTAAAGAAGATATAATACTCAGGCCTCTACTTTAAGAAATTATACTCAGAGCAAAGTGAAGGCACTATAAGGTTGTGGTGTTACACAGAGTACCAAGGGGAGAAAAGATCACTTTATCCCATGCTCTGTTAAACCCTCCCACTTCTGCTTTCCATCCTTATTCCTACAGCCCTAATATATCACTGTGTCCGGCAGGGCAGGATTAAAGCCCAGAAGCCCAGACATGAAGTATAAGTATTTGTATCAGGCTCTTAAGAGCTGTAAATCTATCTTAGCATCAGTTCTGCACACACTAGCAAGTGGCGTTACCTGCAGAATAAGGGAAATAAACTAGATCAGGACTCATATGTAGCTCAAGGACCAAATCAAACCCAACACCTGTTTTTGTAGAGTTTTATCACAATACAGCCATATTCACTCATTTACATATAATGATTGTAAAGGGCAGAGTGGACTTGCTGCAAACATTTAGGATGCACAAAGCTGTAAGCATTTTAGGTTTTATGGGGTGTAATATTTCTGTTTGGTTCATTTTTATGGTTTCTATTTCTTCATTTAAATTCTCATTTCATGCATTGTTTTCCTGATATCATTTACTTTTTTCTCTTAGCTGCAGGTGACAGTGGACAGGGACAGGTAGGTTAAGGGAGGCCAACCCTGGAACTATACCTTAACTCCCAAGTTCAAATACCTACATGAATCAAACAAATAACATTAATCAGTGAAATACACCAGATTTATGGAAAGTCACTGGAGACACTTGTGACCTTGGCATTAACTATTCTCTGATTGGCTGGATTTGTGTTTGGTTTTATAGAGACAAGCACTTCAGAAACAAGGAGGAACCAGCCCAACAAAGTTCTAGGGATGGAGGAACATGATAGGGAGGAGCTGTAGGGAGCAAAGTGTGGATGTTGAGGATATTCAGATGAGGCTTGGAGACAAAGCTTAGTCTGTAATTGCCACACTAACAAGGGGAAGCCTCTGGGTTATTCAGATGATAAAATGGTGTTTTGAGATCAGTATTATGAGGGTATTATCAAAGCTATTTGGGGAAAGGGGGATTCATTGTAGGATAATGTGCTGTTCCCATTTGCTCAGGACTGACTGAGGAGTATCCTGGGTGGTAGGACTTCTAGTGCTTAAACTGGGACAGTCCTGGGAAAATGGACATTTGTTTGGTCTTGTAGAGAGAGATAAGAAGACCTGTTTGGGGGCTCTGCTTGAAGTCCAGATACAAGGTGCCTAGACTCCTAAACCAAGTCATCCTTAATCCATTCTGTTTTGAGGAACAACTTCCTGGCAGTTTTCATGGAAAGGAATGGCTTCCTCTTCTCTGTTTACACCTTGATCCAGGTGTACTCTAACCCAGACCTTCTGGTGGCAAATTCTTATTTGAAGGACTTCACAGATTTAGTGGCCGGAATGTGGGCACATGGCTGGACAGTGGAGGAGCTAGGAAAGTTTGCCACTGCTAATAATAATAAAATCTCCTACTGAGGGAGCATTTGCTATGGCTCAGTACTTCACTTTATACTTACAGCAACCTGTACAAACTCAGTATTATCTCTGTCCCATCTTGTAAGTGAGAAAGCTGAAGAGGTGACTTAAATGTTATTAAGTATGGGTGCCAGAATTTAAGTTGAGGGTCATCCTAACCCCTACTTCTGCAGCACATCTTACCTCCTACACCCTAGTCATTATCTCCTCTGTCTTTTTGAGGATTCTGGTTATAAGCACCAATGCCCACCTCCTGGGAATGAAATGAGCTGCCTCAGACAAGACTTGTCAACTGCCAGAAAAGTAGCCTGAAGGGAATTCAGAGGAGAGCCACATGAATAATTAAGGGCTGAGAAGGATTGATCTGTCAGGAAAGATTAGAAGAATTCAATACGTATGGCTAAGTGGAGACTGAGGTAGGGAGAGGCTGGAGGCAGGGAGGAGCAAGAAAGCGAAGTCATTACAGAATGGATGGGCCCTCTGCTCCCCACAGCACAATGAAGCACAGCTGAGAAGAAGACAGAGGAAACTAGAAGCACATGAGGAAAGTTCTAGAGCAATCTTCCAAAGGACAAATTTTGCCCCAGAACAGAGAGGAACCCAGTCTAGCATCCATGCTGTGTATAAAGCCCAGAAAGATCTCCTTGAAAAGAGTCAATGCAAGTATAAAATCTTTTTCCCAAATGGAATGCGTTTCCTTAGTGAAGTATTATATTCAAGGTCTTTCCCTTGCCTCTCCAGCCACTAGGTCTTTCCTAGGTCTCTCACAACTGCAACTGAACTGCTTTATTCTATCTACCTTCAATTCGCAATTACAAGAAAGCTGGCTTGGAAACATGAAGAGCTAACATAAACACCCACTTTGCCAGACCCTGTTCCATGCACTGCATAAAACTTCACTCCTTCATTTACCTTCTGAGGTCATAATATGTGGTTAGCCACTCTGAAATTTTGTTTGTTTGTTTGTTTTTTAACCCAGCCTCAAATTACAATCATTTGTTTCATCTCATTGTATGAGCCCAGCACTGTGCTAAAATCTAGCCAGGCACTGGTGCCCAAGGCAGGCTTGGGTCCTGGCCTCATGGAATATATAATCCAATGAGAAAGACAGATATTAATGTGATATTTGCTCAAATCATTGATGAAAAATGGCATGAAATACTATAAAGGAAAATAACGTGGTATAAAACAAAATGACAGCTCAATCTGAGGGGAAAGAAAGTCTTTCCCGAAGGAAAGCTGGGGAAATGGAGGGCTGGAAATTAGGTAAGCAGTGATGTGCCATGTGGTGAAGAATTACCCTTACCCAAAGAGAGGTCTTGCCTTTGCCTTGGCTACTGGGATGTGATCTCCATGCCCCTGGAATGTCATGCTTGAGAGCAGTGTCTCTGTTTGTCTGCAGGCTTTGGCCACTGGACAGTCTAGCAATATGATTATGATTAAGGCCACACTGTGCTAGTTCTACCTCTGGAAGCTTTGGAGACTAAAGATCAGCCATGTAGGAAATACGGTGTACTTTCTCAATACCAAAGGCTCATGGGACTTTCCCTGGCTGGCAATACTCTGTGCCTCTTGTTGAACATCAATACCAAGAGAGTAACACTGTCCTAAGACTAGAGAAAGGAAAACAGAATATGATCCAGAATTCCCACTTCTGGATATACAGCCAAAAGTACTGAAATCAGGATCTTGTAGAGATATTGGCACTAGCATGTTTATGGCAGCATTAGTCACAATAGCTAAGATATGAAAACAACCTAAATGTCCATTAATGAATGAATGGATAAAGAAGATATGAGATATATTTATACGCATACACACAGAGAGGAATACTATTCAGCCATGAGAAAGAAGGAAATTCACTTACGACAACTGAGATGAATCTTGAGGGCATTATGCTAAGTGAAGTAAGTCAGAGAAAGACAGATACTGTATGGTATTATTTGTATATGGAATAAAAAGAAAAAACCTCAGAGACAGAATAAAGTGGTGATTCAAAGGCTGGGGTTGGGAGAAATGAAGAGGTGTTTGGTTAAAGGGTACAAATTTCCAATTACAAGATGAACAAACTTTGCAAGCTAATGTACATCATGGTGATTACAGCTAATAAAACTGTATTATATACTTAAAACTCGCTAAGAAACTAGATCTTAAATGTTCTCACCACGAAACAGAAATGTAATTATGTCAGATGATGGAAACATTAGCTAACACTATGTTGGTCACGATTTTGCAATATATAAAAAGGTATCAAATCAACACCTTGTACACACTGAACTTATACAATGCTGTATGTAATTAAATCTCAATAAAGCTAGGTGGGGGAATGGAAGCTCCCCATCTGGAACCTTTCCTGGACTCTGCCCTCTGTGCTTCTTCTCTTTGGCTGGTTTTCACTGGTTTCCTTTCACTGTAATAAGGCACAACTATAAGTAGAAGAGGTTGCAGTGAGTTCTGTGGGTCCTACTACAGAATTACTGAAATTGAGTGTGGTTTAGGGAACACTTTGAACATGAAATTCCTGTCAGAATTGGGGTGGCTGGCTGTGGGGACTGTCCTTCTCCCATGTGCCAAAAGAGGAAAAGTCTCCTAGGCAGAGAGCCAAGTGTGAGACTGATGAACCCTGTTTTACTTATAGCATAGGGCCACTTTGCTCTTAATAGCCATAACTGCTTTCTGTATGTACTCCAAGCCTCACTCTTACTCAACTGACTTAATATTGACTACAATAAAAAATACTCATGTCTGAAGAATTCTTTTTTTTTTACTTTCTACACTCTCAAAACTTATTTTTTAAAATATTTTATTTATTTATTTGAGGGAGAGAAACACAGCTAGAGAGGAAACACAAGCAGGGGGGAATGAGAGAGGGAGAAGCAGGCCTCCTGCTGAGCAGGGAGCCCTACTCAGGGCTCAGTCCTGGGACTCCAGGATCATGACCTGAGCTGAAGGCAGTCACTTAACCAACTGAGCCACCCAGGCACCCCTACAATCTCAAAATTTATTAACACAACCACATTCAATGTACATTTCTTATTTTGCTATAAGAAAACATTTTCATACTTCCAACATAATTTAGAAATGCTAAATTCACAGTGGATCAGAAAAGACTTATAGCAAAATCGATAAGGTTATTCAAAAGGAGGGAATTGAGCTAATTATTTAAAAACAGCAACTAGAGACTGTCTGGTGAAGTAGGAGATAGAATCCTGAATGATTGGGTATAGGCTGAAAGAACTCAGTGAGTAGCAAAAGCAGGGCATCAACTGACCCAGGGATGTCAGTTAGGAAAGGCCTGAGAGAGGAAAGTAATTCCCAGGAGTGCTTCCCAGACAAATGTGGGGGAACAGAACAGTGAAGTGGTTGCTTTCAAGGCCAAGTGGCTATAGAAGAGACTTCACACAAGGAGGTAAAGCTTTGACTTTTACTCAGTGCATCAGGTGATCTTTCTTCTTAAGTCCCTTCATGGATTCTCATCCTCTTCAAACTTCTCCTTAAATATTGGTTTCCCTCTAAGATTCTTGTGACTCTTCATTTGCCTGGAGCTTCTTCTAGGCCCATGACAGATCTTGAGCACCACAGGCTGAACTAGCTGGCTTAGGAGTGGGGGTGGAGACACGCTGTTACTATTAAAAAACAAACTCAACTTACATGTTATGCAGAGTCCACCTGGACTGAGTAAAGGGGCCACATCATAAAACCTGCCCGCGTGCATGTAACGTATTCATGGAGATTTCTCATTTTGTATTAGAGGACTTCTATTCAAAAAGGGCATAATGGTTAAGAAGATGGGCTCTGAAATCAGACTCTAGATTCCAACTCTGCCACAGACCACCTTGAACAAAGTACTGCACTACATCGTGCCTCTAGTAAATAACAGAAATAATAATAGGGCCAGCCCTACAGGGTTTTTGTGAGACTTAAATTACTGAACACATACGGACTTCATAGAACAATGCTTAGCATATAATCACTATTCAATAAATGGTTAAACAATTATTATGCTGTATCCCATGGCAACACAATTAGAGTTTCAGAGTACTGACAATTTAAAAAAATCTTCCTCCAACTCCATGATCCTAATGGGTAACCAGGGTTGAGAACCACTGGTCTAGAGTCTAACTACTTCTCAAATCTTAATGTGCACAGGAATCACTGGGGGTTCGTGTTAAAATGCTGATACTTATTCAGTAGGTCAGGGTGAGACCCAAGACTCTGCATTTCAAATGGGATCCCAGGTCATGATGCTGTTCTTGGTCAGTGGCCTGTGGATGCTAGGATCTGGTAACACAGGAAGTGCTTGGAGAGAGCCCCAAAGTGCGTGCAGAGTAATTATAAGTTGGCTACTGGGGCTTGCACTGGGGACTATGCCTTGATCCTAAGTCCTGCTGGACGAGATGGAAGAAGCACCAAAATCCATCACATGCTTCTCAGGATGGTCAAACTCTGGAGTAAGTCTGAGGTTGCCGACATGGGCAATCAATGAATTCAGCTGTGCAGGGCTGGGACAGCACAGACTGGCTGGGACAGCACAGACCAACTGACACAGGCAGCATTTGTAGTCGGAAAGAAGAGATCTAAGACTTAAAAGTAAAAAGGCAGAGGAACTACGTGTGCAGAAGCAGCCATTTTTCCTCCCCTCTTCCCTGAAAGCCACCATTCAGTGAATTTGTTCTAAGTACCTGCATAGAGGTGGAATAATACTTGTCATTTTGTGACTGGCTTATTTCACATAGCAAAATGTCCTCAAGGTTTATCCAAATTGTAGCAGGTGTCAGAATTCCTTACTTCTTAAAGCTGAATAGCATTCCATTGTATGTTTACACCATATTTTGTTTACCCATTCTTCTGTCAATAATACCTGCATTGCTTCCACCTCTTGGTTATTGTGAAGAATGCTCTTATGAACATGAGTGTACAAGTATCACCTTGAGACCCTGCCTTCAATTTTTTTGGGTATGTATCTACACATGGAATTGCTGGATCTTATGGTTTTTCTATTTTTAGTTTTTTGAGGAACCACCACACTGTTTTCCACAGCAGCTGCACCTTTTTACATTTCCATCAACAGCGCACAAGGATTCCAATTTTACCATTCTTGCCAACACTTGTTTTTAATAGTAGCCATTCTAATGAATGTGAGATCACATCTCATTGTAATTTTGACTTGAATTTCCTTAATGATTAGTGATGTTGACAGCAGGAATTTTAATAAAAATGGATAATATCACTCTCAGCATTTACAAGCAGCATCTCATCACTTACTACTCATGCGTGTGAGTCCTAGCTTCCAGTTAGGCTGAAGACTGCATCAATTAAGGAGACACGCCATTTTTCTCCTGGGGCCTCAAGAACATGTTGAGTCCAGCTAATCCAGACTGTCTGCTCTGCTCATTGATACTATGGTGGTCAGTCTCTGTGTGCCACCAGATCTTCTCCTTAACCACTGCTACCTACTTAAAAACTCTGCCTATAGGCATTTGGGCCTGGCAGTGAAGAATCCTCTTTCTTCACAAAACATCTTGAAAAGTATTGAAGAATGAATGACCCCAGAACAGCCCTCCAACAGGGATAAATGGAGAATTGGTAGATCAATATCCCAGTTGCCTCTCCCAGTGTTAGGATAACTCTGAAGGGCCCTCCACACCTCTAAGAGTTTCCCCATTGAGGGGCAGATGCTCATCATGAAAACTGGTTTGACAGTGCCTCCTTTTCTAGCTGCCTTTCCTTCCCAGCCTTACTGCCCTACTTCCCTCCAAGTATCTCCTCAAATCACCTCCTAAATAAACAACCTGCACTCTAATCCTTGCCTCAGAGTCTGTTTCTGGGGGAACTCAAATCAATAAAGGCAATATTGTATTTCTTTCAGCTACAAATGCTTGTAAACAGCACAGGGCTAATCTTGGTTGGCATGAAAAAAGCTAGTTAAACACTGTTAGCTTTGTGAAAATGCTCAGGAGAGTCTATTCCTTTTCTTTAACCAATCTACTGTTCCATTTCTTGCATTTCTCCAAAATACTCAACTGTTCGAAGGAGATTCATATGTCCCATACCCTTACTTCTCATGCTTCATGGTAGCACAATACACACTGGAAATTTATGAAAAACAGCAAAGCCGTTCAGTTTACATATTTAAGTAATAGAGTTTGTACCTTTTTCTAACACAAATATTTGAGTCCTGAGTACAACAATGTAGCATGTTTTAGAACTCTCATATATCTCATGCCAAGAAACATCTTTATAGAGTTTAGTTCTAACAAGGAGGTAATACATTTAGTAATCATGGAATCCTGAATGCCAGATGTTCTCTCTGCTGGGTTCCCCTTGGTGGTTAGCTATATCTTCATAAATATCTGGTTCATAACTGTTACATAGAGAATGAGACTATGGAAAGCAACTGTTATATGAGAAACATAAAAGTTTTTCCTGAAGGGAATTATATGTATGTTTTAAAGCAGGAAAGTGAAAATTAAAATTAGCCAAGTTCAATATGAAAAAGAGGGAAGGGAGATGGGAAATGTCTGTTCTGACACTGAGTGGTCATCAGTGCTATACTTAAGGGAAAGTAAACGTTTACCCAAGAGAAACCCAGTGGCTGCTCTAAGCAGGAGACAGAAACAGTAACCAGTTAATGCTTCTAATGGAGCAAACAGCTGAGCAAAATGAGATGACAGAGGAAAGATCCAATGCTCCCTTTCAAGGTTATGACCATTATAATAGCAGACAATGGTAACATCAACCAATTCCAAATTTTAGGTTGGCAGTACACAGGATCAGAGGCATCTGCTCATTTTCTCCACAGAAAAGAGTTAATGGAGTCTGTTCTGATATTTTTAATGTAATCTATAATCTGAACCTATGCCCCGAGCGGGGAACGTACATATTACAAAAAAGTACCAATACAGAGGTAACAACTCAATAAACATTTAGTAGAGTCTCCTCTATGTAAGGCTCAGTGGTTAAAATTTTTATTTTCAATTCCTCCAGCTCTTTAAAAGGTAAAATGATTTATCTATTATTCAAAAGCCATTTTACTTTATACATGTGTAACCCCAACCCAAAGCAAGCACAGGATGTGTATGTGGGAGCAGAGGAGGGAGGGTGGTGGGGAAACCAGGGAGAATGACTAAAAACATTTAGCAAAGTCATAACCCTTTAAAGACAAAAATTTTAGTTTTTAGTAAGACCCTACTCCTATGACTAATGTAGTAGTCAGGAAAAAAACAAAATATCTTAACTGTGATGTTGGTAAAAGGTAAAATGCTTTTACAATTTCCAAATTCATTGATACTTATTAGCCATTAACATGGTTCATTAATTTTCTTTGATTCTAGTTTCTGACTTCTGAAATTTCTCTTTGATAAAACATTTGCATCCATTTGTCACCAGAAACAAAATACACTTTATAAGCTACTAATTTGAACCCAACAATGAATCAGACACAATTACACAAAGAAGAAAAAATATCAACAAATCAGGAAGGGGCTGGGCCTTCCAGGACTTTGTTAACCAGTCACCATGGATTGAATGCTTACATCTCCCAGATTTATACCTTGAGGCCCTAACCCCCAAAATGACTATATTTGAAGATGGGGTTTTCATGGAATTAATCAAGATGAAATGAAAATGTAAAGGTGGGGCTCTAATACAATGGGGTTAGCATATTTAGAAGAAGAGGAGAAGCCAAGAGCCCTCTCACTCTCTCCTAGCCATGAGAGGATGGTGCAGTGAGAAGGCACCATCTGCAAGCCAAGAGTTCTTACCAGAAACTCAACTGTCTGGCACCTTGATCTTGCACTTCAAGCCTCCAGAACTGTGAACAATAAATTCCTGTTAGTTAGGCACCCCAGTCTGTGACATTTTGTTATGACAGCCTGAACTGACTAATATACCAATCAAGGAAAATGGTCCCAAGTGAGAAATCACTCTCCCCACAAATGAGTCAGGAAAAGAAAAAGAGCATGAGTGTAAGACAACTTCCACTTGTTCTGGTCTGAAGTTGTCACTAGTGTCTTTTACACAGTGCATTTGGTTTCTATCTTGGGGGTTCCTGGGTGGCTCAGGCAGTTAAGCATTGGCCTTCACTCAGGTCATGATCCCAAGTCCTGGGAATGAGCCCTGGGACTCAGCCCTGTGTTGGGCTCCCTGCTCAGCAGGGATCTGCTTCTCCCTCTCCCTCTACCTCTCACAAATAAATAAATAAAATCTTTAAAAAAAAAAAAAAAAAGGAATTCATCTTGAGGAACAAATGCTAAACCTGTTTCTTCTGTTTTTAATTCTGCACCTTCTAGAGCCAGAACTACAAACCTATCCTTTGTCCCTCCTGTGGGGGTGAGAAAACACCTCTCTCAACAGCTACATCTATGGCAATAACTACAGAAGAAAACCTAAAGCAAAGAGACCCCTTCCCAGAGTGACAACTTGTATGGCGAGGACCACTGACTTCACTGAGGTTCTTTCAGAAATGAGAAAATGTGGGAGAAATCTATGGGCAGTTTTTGTTTAGCAACATTTATTTGCCTTCCCAAACTCCAGAAAACATAAGGAATGAGTCTTAATGGAGCCTAAGGTTGGGGCATACTGTCTGGGTAAGAAAGACATATTTGCCTTCATCTTGGAACCAGCTCCAGTCCTGATTCTGAGTTCTTTACTGGGATCCTGACTCCCAATTCCTCACTTCTCTATGCAGGATTCATTACAAGTCACAGGTTAAAGCCCCCGGCAAAACCTGTTAGAAAGTATCCAAGACACATCCTACCCAGTCTCTCCTTGCCCAATTGACAGACTTTGACACAAATAATCAAGGGAAAGCACTGAAAACTGATTTTTCAGTGCTCTGAAGCTCAGTTTTTCAAACAAAAAGGAACTTGCTCAACGAAATTTCATTTTCTAATCATTTAGCCAGAGTTAAATGTAGCTATTTTTAAAGAGCATTTCAAAGTCTACTGATGGACAAATTCTACTTTGATTGGTACTGACTGTAAACTCAGAGTTTCTCATCCAAATCCCTTAAATTGGACTTGAGTGTCACTCCTTTAAATGACTTCAGGGAAGATAAGGGAGACAAACAAGCCAAGGATAACTCACACAAAGAAAATTTACATCCTGTCTTTGTCTCCCTTTCTCTGGCACAGATACTGACTAGAAGTTTTTTTCTTCCTTGAGGAAAGTAGTGAGAATGTGAACAGCAGTCTGGATTTTTCTTGTTCTGTTACCATAATTAGAAAGTAGGATAAAATTATGCAGGAGCAGATTGAGGAGGAAATGCAGCTCAGCTTTTATATGAAATAGCTATCTCTTTTTTAAAATTCAAAGGTTCTCTCTCTGCATGTATCTTTCATCTTTGAGTAGGAACTGTACTACTTTTAAGTTGATTTTCAGGTTGAACAACAAATACATTCTTTGACAAGGTTCAAGCGTTGGTGGGAAGTGTGTTCCTGACCATCACCACCAGTGGCATGAAATACTCCCGATACCTTGGTGTTATTTGCGGGACACAAGCAAAAGACCACTACCCCATAATTACAGGATAAATACAGGATATAAGATCAGTTTGGGATTAAAGAAATCAGATATACTATTTTCACATTAACTGATAATGTGACCTATCAAATCACCCTTAGATCAATCATCCTATAAGATGTCATCTCACAGATGAGATTGGGAAGAACTACGAAAATTCATTCAGCAGATGCCCTTTTTTTGACAACCTGAGTAGCTATTTAAGGGTTTACTAGTATTTCCTCTCTGATACCTGCCTTTCCTTCCATTCCCTTCTTTCTTGAAGGAAAAAAAAAAAAAGTGCTTTATACTAGCCTATATCCAAACCACAGTCAATTCACAGATAAGCATGTTAGGGTACAGAGAATTTCTGAACGTATGTGATTCTTGGGTTACCTGTGACAGAATCATCTAGAGTGGTTCTTAAAAATCTCACATTCATGGAGCCACACCAGACCCTGAGAATCAGAATCTCAGAGGTGAAAACCCTGAAACCAGAATTTTAAACAAACTCTCAATAGGGTTCTTGGGTTGTCTAATGATAAAGTTCTGAGAATCTCCAAAGAGGGTCAAAATTTACTGTCATTAGGGTTTCATAGGAAGGCATTCCCAAGTCCAGCTGTCCTGGCCCTTCTTCTGGTTCCACACTCAACAAAGGTCATGCTGCTTTCACTACTGAGGTAACTTAAGTCTTTCAGAACTCCTGTGATAATTTCCCCACTGACTGGCTCACTACCATCTCCCCACCCCAATAAAATCTCCTGCCTTAAGAATCTGTAGAGTAGGGTGCCTCGGTAGCTCAGTCAGTTAAGCGTCTGCCTTCAGCTCAGGTCAGTATCCCAGGGTCCTGGGATCGAGTCCCTCATCGGGCTCCCTGCTCGGTGGGGAGCCTGCTTCTCCCTCTTCCGCTCTCTCTGTCTCTCTCTCTCTCTCTCTAATAAATAAAATCTTAAAAAAAAAAAAAAAAGAATCTGTAGTAGATTGTAATTTGTTACCTAATTCAAAACAAACTCCCAGCCAAGAATGCAAAGACTGATTTCTGGCTTGATTTCCTACCCTTCCCTGCACTCCAGCTATCTAAACTCCAGGATGGAGGGTTACCCTTCCAATGCCAGTGATGTCCACATCCTTCCTTTGGTTCTTGTTCATCTCTCTACTGGATGTTCCCTCCCCCTGCCCCTCTTATTCAACCCTCCAAAGTGCCCTCAAATGTCAGCCTGAGTCCCCTAGCAAGCCAGGATCTGTTTCTTCTTTGAAACTCTGCAGCATTTTGTTGATATCTCTCTTGGGCTCTCACCTCACCTGGCCTTGTCCTTTCCAGCTTTATGTACTCAGCTTGCCCACATTGTACCTCCTTGAATGAAGGAAATGTTGCTAGCTTTTTCCTCCCCTCTAGCATGGAGTCTGAACACAGCAGACCCCCCACTAATACTTACTGAATTGTTTAACAGACTCACCCCTCCCCCCTTTATGATCACCAAGACCTGTGGTTACTGGCTTCCAACTTTCTGAGTTCCATTTGTGCTGTCCATGCCCACCAGTTCACTGCTACCATGAGCCTTTTGTAGCCATGTGTCTGGAATAGACCTGGGGCTCCCCACCTACTGTCCCAATTCTAATCCCCTCCCTCCCATCACTGTCCATCAAGAAATGTTTCTTGAGTATCTGTCCAGGTCCTGGAAAACAAACAGCTGTCTTATCCTCTCAAGGCTTGGAAAATTTAAATAAATTCGCAAAGCTTTGGGACATGAGAAAGATAACATTTTATATGTGGGACACTAAGAAGGGTCCACCTCAAACTCAAACTGCTGAGTGTGAGAGCCCAGAGCATGAGCCCTTTTGGTTCTAAAGAGCTGTTCTGCATATACTACATATCTTATTTCTCCCAAACACTCCTTACAGTATATCACACTCATTTTCCATTATTTCCTATTTTATTCCTACCAAGCATGGCCCTTTGTTATCCCACCCCAATCACCCAACCTTGCTTCCAGCATCTCCCACACAGGCTCCATCTCCCCCTCGGCCAGCCCTTACTCAGTTCCTTGCTGCCCAGTGCTCTTCCATTTCTCCTTCCTGCCCCTCAACACCAAACTAACACTCACAGCTCTCACACTGGGGGCTTTGTATTGCCAAGCATGAATAGGTAAATTACACAGCTAAGCACCTGGATACTCCTTTTTATTTGGCCTTTAAACCATTCAAGTTTTCTATGTTGATTTCTCAATCTGATTGTCAAGTCACTGAAGGTAGAGACTATGTCTTATCAGTTTTGTTGTATGGCCCTCCTCAGTGTTAAATAATTATCAGCACTCAATATATATTAACAGGTTAAATCCCAAACCCAGGTATCTGCTTACTAAATCTGTAAGGTGCTTTCTTCATGCTTTCTGTTAAATTAATGTAGTATGTGAGAAGTGCAATAAACCATTTTCTCAGTGGAAGTAGAAAAAGGAGGGGAGCAATCTGGGGAAGGAAATGAAATTTGGGTATAATTCTTGGGATATAAAATTAAAAGGCCATCTGCCTTTGAGATGCAGCAGATGCGTAATTGATATTCACTGCTCATTTGCCACTTGAATTTTGCAGACATTTAATGCTATAATTGTTTATACAGTAAGATTCTAAATACCCTTTAGAGAATAGTTAACTTTTCCTATAATCCTTCTATTCCCTACCAGCAGATAAGAATTGGTGCTTATATTCCTAGGGCTTTGAGAGAATTTTTAAAAACAAATTTACATAGCGGCCTTTTGAAGACAGTAATGTGATTGGTACTCCCTCCCTACAAATATATTCTATGGGATACTCAAGTCATCTGCACAAAGATGGATGCACATGAATGGTCACTGCAGGACTGTTTGTAACTGCAGAATATTGAAAATATCCTAATGTTCATCAATAAGAGATTGATCAAATAATTATGAGTCATTCATACAATAAAGTATTATACAACCTTTAAAAAGAATGAGGTAGTACTATACGGATTGACAAGGAAAGATGGTGCATATATGCACAGAAGGATACACAAGAATCTAAAGGATAAAGGAACTGGGTTGGCAGACAATTATTTACATGTATGTATACAATATGTAAAAATATCTTTATTTTTAAAAACCAGCCAACAAATTAATTTGCAAATAAAATGGTGTTAGTAATTGAAAGGATTCAGAACCAAGAATCGAATGGCCAGATATCTACCAAGAGTTTTGAAAACATCTTCATCATATTGCCTATTTGTCTATATAATCATAATTGAGATTCTAACATTTAAAAAAGACATAATGTTTATTCCATCTCTGCTTCCTCCCCTATTGTTCACCAAATTCCATTTCATAACTGTCATCCTCAGATTTGGACTGGTGGCCTGACTGGTGTTCCAGAGGCTGCTGTCAACAGTGACAACAGGAATGAAATAGGTTTAGGTTTTGTACTAATCGCTTTTACACATAGACCACTTTGATAGAATGATAGTTATATTTTAAATATTTTTATAACCTAAATACCTCATGTACCAATAAAACACTGACCCAGGCTCTCTCTTTACAAACTTGTCCATGTCCACACTTACCTTTAGCAGATATCTTTTGGTTTGCAACATAGCAGCCGTTACCCAGAGCTTTCTTCTCTATTGCAAGAACTTAAAAATGCCAGCTGCTCTCTTCCCTAGCCTCCCTTACAGCTGGAGTGGTCTTGTGTGTTTTTCAGGATTCTTTGTTGCAGACAACAAGATCCACTCTAATTAGCATAAGTAGAAAGGCATTTATTACAGGGTGTTAGATAGTTTAAGAATGTAGGGAAAACCAGATAGCCAAGGTCATTCTCAAAAGCCAAGATAAATGTCAAGGCACACCTCAAGACCACTATGGCAAAGACCATGAGTTAACACCTGTGACCCTAGACACTGACCACTGGAACCTCCAAAAAACTGGTCCCAAAGGACCTAACATGTTGCCACCTTGCTTCAAGGACATTTGATCTGCAACTGCCACCTCAAGTCATTCACTTCACTTTTCCTGGTCTGGTGCCAGCAAGTTTGTTTGGTGGAAGCCAGGTCATATGCAGGGAGTTTGGGAAAGGTATTATTTAGATCCCCAGCCTCTACAGTTTAGGAGACTTTCTAGAGACAGGTTGTGGGTGGGGGCTGAGTGAACCAATCTGCAACAAGTCACATAAGTAACTCTGTTCTGGCCAATTAAAAATAATGGGATGTGTTCTGGGGGGCTTCTGGGAGAAATGTTCCTCTTTGATAGAAATAAAGAGACACGGGAGAGCTCTATTTACTGCTCCTCTTCTTTTTGCTTTTGGACACAGGAATAAAGGATGTGACGCTTAGGGCTTCATGGTAGCCTCTTGGAGCCAGGGCAGGAGGAGGCATTGTCCACATTCCTTCCCACCCTCTTATACTGCTTACCTTTCAAAACCTCTGAGCCTCTTTCCTTGAGTCTCTAACAATCCTCGTGCTTTCCCCATCTCTGAAATACCCCTCTTGTTTCATCCCACTCCTCAGGCTACTAACCGATATCTCTTCCCCCAATTTCCTATGTTCTCCTCTCTATGTTTACTAGCTCACATCCTATTCCTTCTTCATTCACTTGCAGCCTGGCTCCCGATTTTATCATGTCTGCCATCCTGACTGGCAAATCTGATAAGTACTTTTTGGTTTTTAACTTCCTTAATTTTTCTCATGCACTTGATAGTCATGATCATCGCTCTTCTTTCTTGAAATTCTTTACTCTCTTGTCATCCAAGACACTATACATTCTTGGACCTCCTTCCACCTATCTTTCCTTCTTTGCCTCTTTTGTGGACCTTCCTTCCACTCCCTACTCATACACTGCCTCATCCACGGTTCATGGCTTCATCTGGTCTACAATCCCTAGGTGGTCTTCATCCTCATGTTGTTCTGTTGTCTGCACACTGATGACTCTAAATATGTATGTCCAGTCTAGAAATCTTCCCCAACTTCACACACATACACCCAACCATGGCTAAACCTCTCCACTAGAATGTCTTGCAGGCCCCTCAGATGAACCTGTCCAAAATGAAAGCATCATTACTCCTTTATTTATTTAAATATCTTATTTATTTATTTGACAGAGACACAGCAAGAGAGGGAACACAAGCAGCAGGGAGTGTGAAAGGGAGAGCTGGCTTCCTGCTCAGCAGGCAGCCTGATGCAGGGCTTGATCCCAGGATCCTAGGATCCTGACCTGAGCTGAAGGCAGACGCTTAACAACTGAGTCACCCAGGTGTCCTGTCATTATTACTCCTTGTAAACCTATTCTTCTCCTGTGATCACCACCTGCTCCTTACCCAACATCACTATCTGAGGTCAGCTTTGACTCCTCCTGTCTCATATTTCCAAAATCTAATCAGCTGCTGATTTCACCTCATCATTTCCTACTTATATTCCTACAAGAGTTTTCTACACATCATTGGCAAAATGGTTTATAAAAATGCAGCATGATTATTTCATTCTCTTGTCCCAAACTGTTCGTATGTCTTCCAGTAGCTACAGGATATGGCTCAAGCTTCTCAGCAAAGTATAGTACTTCCTTACCCTTCCTTACCTCTCTAACCTTGTCCTCTGCTTATCCCGCTTTTTAGTGCCAGAAATTCTTAACTCCTTGACTTGTCTGAAATGAATCATGCAACTGTATGATCTTTTACATTTACCAATACTTTTTAACTCTGCCTGAAGCCCTTGCTTTACTTTATCACCTGGTCTGTGTCTTCAAGCTCAGATAACACTTCTTACATGCCTTTACTCATTCAACAAGTGTTTACTGAGCACTTACTATGTGCCAGGCACTGAGCTGAGAGCTAAAGAATCAGTGGCGAACAAGATACAGTTCCTGCTCTAAAGGAACTTAAAATCCACATATTAACCTCCTTCAGCCTCCGGTTCTGGGTTGAGTGGTTTGAGTGCCCTATTCCGTGCTCCAGTTGTAGATACTGTAGGCTGTCCATGCAGTCACCACACTCACCTTCTTCCTCCCCTTTTATGTGAGGTAGTAGAAACTGACCCCATTCCAAGCTTCAGCGGTAGATACTGATACATCAAGCCAAGCATGGTGATTCCATGCCTCTTGGCTACTGATTAGTTCAGCATCTCATGCTTGAGCCAATCAGTGCTTGGCTTCCTCTGGAGAGGGGAGATCACTTGAGTTGGCCCACTCAAAAAGAAAGGAAAAAATTCCTGTTCCTATTTTAGGAAAGATATTTCTTTTCTGTCCCATACTTGAACAAAGAAACATATTGAGCAGCTGCTATTGACAGCCATCTTGTGACAAAGCCCAAAAACAAGAGCACAGCCCAAAGATTTAAGGGAGCTGGGAGTGAGAGTGGGACCAGAGGTATACTCTAGAATTGGTGTCACCTCTGGACTTAATATACGAACTAAAGAGTTTCCCTATTTTAAATCCTGTTTGAGCAAGGAGTCATTACAAACGACCCACCTCTGTCTCCTACTTGAATAGCTCATCCCTGCCTTTTCCTCCATTCCCACCTACCCACCATTTGCTCAAGCCCATGTTACTGCTGGCCTGGATGACTTCCATATTTCCTTATACAGGTTCTCCTCAGGTCATCCCTTCTTTGAATCGATTCTCTGTATTACCTCTATAGTGATATTTACACTTCTCAATGCTGATCATGTCATTTCCTGCTTCAAATCATTAATGCCTATTAGTAAATTTCATGACAAAGTTCAAACTCATTATTTATTCAGAAAACAATTTGGGTCTGCCCCTAGTCAGGATTTTGTCCTTCTCTCCTCCATTCTTTTTTATCTTCCCCATTCAAAAATGCTACATAGTTGATGGAACATGCAACTCTCTCATTTCCATGTATGCTTTTCCCTATAGCTAAAACTCCCTACCATCACCCACCTATCCACCTCTAATCCATCAAAGCTCACCTGAAATAGCAGTGCCATGTAGAGGTTATTGCTCTGTGCTCTATCACTCTATAGGACTTTGACATCTTCTCTGTCATAACATTTATCTCACTGTGTTGGAATTGTTTGTTTATTAAGGCCTTTCCAACTAAATTCGAAACTTCTTGAGAGCAGGGACCAGGTGGTATTTACACATACAACTACATATCCTCATTATGCTTCCCATAATGTCTCTCTGATTGCAACCCCCCATAAATTATTTTTTAAAAAAGAAGAGAAGGATATGGGAGGAGAGGAGAGAAGGAAAGCTTCAAATCTGCCTTGTCCTTGCTGCTTCATGCCTTTGGAGTGTGTATTAAAAAGGCTGCTTTGTTCAGTAATTGTGGGGAATGGGGAGGAAACAAATAGGTCCTGATACAGGTAATGTTCATGTTCCCAATCGTAGCAACATATGGCAGTAGTTGTAATAGCCTAACATAAAGCATTCCCAGACAATATTAATGACCAACTAGGTTAATGACCGAAGACTAAGCCTCAGGCTATGAACACATTCTCCTTGTCATTAATCCCTGGAAAATGACCTCAGTTGTGTTCATTACAGCTCAATTATGCTCACCCTCCTCACGAGGAAAGAAAGCATTTCAGTCCTAATACCAAGCTATGTCCCTTCTTTTACTTTGACACATGGGCAATAAAAATACAAAACAAATTATAAGTCCAAACAATAAGCATGGAAAAGAAGCAACATTACAAGTTTATTAACTCTCAATCATCAGTGGGAACTAAACCAGAGAAACTTGGAAGGTCACAGAGGAGGCAGATATGACCATTCATGATTCACACCTTCCCTTGGTGTTTTTTGAAGGCATAACAGAGAAACACTAAACATGTTACTTCCTAGATGTTTAGAGTTTGAATCCACATCTAAAAACTCAAAGGTAAATTTTTGACAATAGGGAAAAATAAAAAATGGAATTCTTCCGATACCAACTTACCATTAAATCAATAGTCATGGAATGCTTCCCCTGAGCAAAGTTCCAGAGCCTAGTTGTGAGTAATTCAAAAAGAAAAATACCCTAAAAGACCATGAAATTTAATTACATAGAATGAACATCCACTGTGGTGGTTTTAAACATATCATAAAATATGTTAGTACCCTTTCAGTGAGAGGTGGGGTCTATATCCTCTCCCTTCCAATCTAGCCTTAGTGACTTGTTTGCAACAAAGAAAATGCATCAGAAGCAAGTCTGTGTGACTTCTGAGGCTAGCTCACAAAAGGTCATACAGCTTTACCCTATTAGTTCAGATGCTCAGCTTTGGACCCTGAGCTACCATGTAAGCAGTCTAGAAGCAGCCATGTTGTGAGGAAGCCCAGGTCATGTGGAGTTTTCATACAAAAGTGCTGTGGTCCAGCTAACAGCAACACCCAACACCAGACACAAGAGTGGAGATACCTCCAGGAGATTTCAGATTCTAGCTGTTGAGTCATCATAGACTTTCACTCTTCTCAGGTGAGGCTCCAGATATTATAGAGTAAAGACAAGCCATTCTCACTGCCACCTGTTGGAAGTCCTGACCCAGAGAACTGGAGAATCTTAAAAAATGGTTGTTTTAAGTAACAGAGTGTGGAGCAGTTGCTGTGTAGCAGTAAGCAGAACACACACCCAGCAAATATGGTGTTTGGTAACAGGTGCCATGTGCACATTCCCTGCCCAGCTGTGCCCTACAGGAACCTGGGAGGAGGTACAGTTATCTAACAAAATTGCATTTAAACTGCATCTAGCAAAAAAGTTCTGAGACTGCTTTAGTTAGGCCATGTGGTACATCTAATGTGAGGAAAATTAATGCCCAAGTCAAGGTAATATTGACCTGGTACAAATGTGGCCTGTATCACAAGACAATATGAACTCTTTCTGACCATGACTTCTAGAACTCCGCTTGCACAGGCATGGTCTTCTGTTCTGTTCTTTTCTTTATACAGTCTTTCTTCAGGATTCCTGGGCTCCTAGCCTCATTCTCAGATCTGCCCCTCCAAATCTAATCACTGACCTCAGTGAACACTATCTCCAACTGCACATCAACCATCTCTGCTGGGAAATCCCACTATTCCCTCAAAGCCTTCAACTCAGTGGTCCTACATTAATTGCAACCCTTTTAACGGCAAATTGCATTTCCCACCCTCATGATGTTCCTATACCATTCCCTGCAGCTCTGAGATCCAACACTCCTAGTCCTGGCTGACTCCTCCCTATGTGTGCCCCAATGGCAATCTATCATATGGTCTTGATGCTAACTGCCTTCAGAATGTCCCTTGAATTCACCCACTTTCCTCTTTTCCCACAGTTGCCATGATAATGTCTCTTCACCTTCCACCTGAATTAATGCATATGACTCATCTGAACAGGCATTCTCCCTCCTGTCTCTCCAGTGCACCTTGCATACCACCACCAGATTAAACTTCCCAACACCCACTAGCTAAGTCAGTCCCCACCCAAGAATGCAGAAAGGCTCATAAATGCCTGTGGCTCCAACCCAGGTACTCATGAGACTATTTGCAATGTCTTCCCTCAACTAGTCCTGACTTGTTTGACCAGATTTCCTCCTCTTCCACAATGCAAATCCTCTCTTACCAATCCCTCCTTCCCACCCTCATCTCTGCCCTCATCTGATCCCTACCATGGTGGTTCATAATTGTTTCCTCCTGAATCTCCCTCATCACTTTGTTCCTTTTCCTGGAAAGATACTCTCTCCCTTTCCTTCCCCATCAAAAATAAATGTACCCCAATCTAAGAATATATCCAAAGGAAATGAAAACAGGATCTCTAAGAGATACATATATATCCTCATGTTCATTGCAACATTACTCACAATAGCCAAGACATTGGCTAACCACAACAACCGAAGACATTGATTAACCATGACAATGTAACTGCTCATCTATGGATGAATGAATAAAGCAGATATCTCTCTCTCACTTGTGCACTCTCTCTCTCTCTCTCTCTCACACACACACACACACACACACACACACAAAATGGAATATATTTTTTTAAAGATTTTATTTATTTATTTGACAGAGAGAAACACAGCAAGAGAGGGAATACAAGCAGAAGGAGTGAGAGAGGGAGAAGCAGGCTTCCCGCCCAGAAGGGAGCCCATGTGGGGCTCCATCCCACGTCTCCAGGATCATGACCTGAGCCGAAGACAGTCACTTAACCAATTGAGCCACTCAGGAGCCCCCACAAAATGGAATATTACTCAGCCACAAGAAAGAATGAAATTCTGCTGCCTGTGATAAAATGGGTGGATACTGGGGCCATATTCCTAAGTGAAAAAAGTCAGAGGAAGACAAATACTGTATGATAACATTTATAAGCAGAATCTTAAAAAGTGAAACTTGCAGAAAACGTAGAGTGGAATGGCTGTTACTAGGGACTGATGGTGGGGTAAATGGGGAAATACTGGTCAAAGGTACAAACCTGCAGTTAGAAGACGAGTAAGTTCTGGGGATCTAATCTAATCTGAATGACTAGTGACTGGTGACTAGAATTAATGACACTATATTATATATTTGAAAGTTGCTAAGAAAGTAAATTTTAGATTTTCTTAGCACAAAAAAAGAACTGCTAAATATGTGCCTGATGGAGGTGTTAAGGTGGTAAACATATTGCCAATAAGTCAGTATAACAAATCAGTATGCTATGCAGTGTATATGTCAATCATATCAATAGAGGCGGAAATCTGTATCCTTCAAATGGTTTAATGTCCTTTTCCTCCACAGACCCTGTCTTAACTAAATCTCTAGGTCTCCTTCCTCTAACGCTCCCAGACCACTCTTCTGAATTCCTTTCCACACACTGTTGGTACCATGCCCTATAATAGGGGGCTGTTTCCTCTCACAAGGTCATGAGGTGTTACCTCAATGCTTCCTTTAGGTATATTTCTTTGTGATATGTAAGCTCTGGAGCAAGACCCACATGTCTTAGCCTGGTCCTATGTTAAACTGCCAGAAGTAACTGAGCAATACTTTAATATACCAAACATATGGAGTACAGCACAAGGTGTGGGGACCCAAGAAACTCGTACAGGTGCTATGGCTTCTACCGTGATTGGAATGCCCTGACCACAACTTTCCACCACTATCTTTCTTGCCAGTCACCCTTCAATTTCTTCAGAGAAAACTCCCTTGATCACCCACTTTAAAGCTGTCACCCAAGCACTGTCTCCCCATCATCATTTATAATTTACTCTAGAGCAATTATCACTCCCTGATATTTCTATGTGCTCTTTTAAAATGTACTTTTTTTTAAAATCTCTCCCCAGGTAAGCTCAAGGACATCAAAAACCCTGTCTGTCTTGTTCACTTTACTATAGACCCCAAGTTAAAATACTGTCCAGAAGACAGTAGGTGCTCAATAAATATTTGTTGAGTGAATGGGTAAGAAATACTCTATATTGTTGATGTGCTCACATTCTATCAAGAAAAACAGGTACAAAAGTCAAATATCATACAACAGTGCTAACAATAAGTGAAATGACAGAAAAATAAATATAAATGAAATATAGAAAAAAGTGAGGAAGTGGAGAAAGCATTCAAAAGTACACAGGCTTGGTGCACCTGGGTGGCTCAGTTGTTAAGTGTCTGCCTTCGGCTCAAGTCATGATCCCAGAGTCCCGGAATTGAGCCCCGCATCGGGCTCCCTGCTCAGCGGAAACACTGCTTCTCCATCTCTCACTCCCCCTCCTTGTGTTCCCTCTCTAACTATGTTTCTCTATGTCAAATAAATAAACAAAATCTTTTTTTAAAAAAGTACACAGCCTAGTGTTTCTGGGGGCAGGGGTCAGCTTGGTGTTTCTGGGGAGCCGGAACAGTCCAACACTGCTGAGGCACCAATTCTCAGGGGATGGTGGGAGGGATGGCAGGCCATGAAATTGGATAGGAAGGCAGAAGTTGGAGCTTGAAGTGACTAATATGTATGTTAAGAAGTGCATACAGGGCGCCTGGATGGCTCAGTTGGTTAAGCGACTGCCTTCGGCTCAGGTCATGATCCCGGAGACCTGGGATCGAGTCCCACATCGGGCTTCCTGCTCAGCGGGAAGCCTGCTTCTCCCTCTCTCACTCCCCCTGCTTGTGTTTCCTCTCTGGCTGTGTTTCTCTGTGTCAAATAAATAAAATCTTAAAAAAAAAAAGAAGTGCATACAGGTATCAAGTTATAATTCTGTACATCTGAAACTTATGTACCATTATATACTAATTTTCCCTCAATTAAAAAATAAAAAGCTTGAGCTTTATCCCGTGTATAATCCAGTATAATCAGAGATTTTAGACCTTCATTTTAGAAGAAAATGGGAGATCTATTTAGTAGCAAAATCAGAATTTCATTTCATAAATATCACTCTGGAAAATGTACAGAGGATATACAAAGTGAAAAGCGAACAGAAGCAGAAATCCAGGTGCAAGAGATTGTAAACTTGATCTAGGCAGGGAGACAGGCATGGGAGGAGGAGCCAGATTACAGAGAAATGAGGGAGCAGAGGCAACAGAACCTGGAGATAACTGGACAAGGTGGATGAGGAAGAAGAAGGAGTCAACGGTGAATTCTGGGATGACAGGCAAAATGGTATTACCACCAATGAAAGACAGAGTAGACCAGGAAGAAGGTCACAATTCCTCTTTGGGGTGAATTGAGTTTGAGGGATCTATAGGGCAAACAGGAGGATAAATCTGATAAGCATTTGGATTGCTAGTCATGAGAAACTTGCAGGCAAGGCCTGAGCTAAAGACAAGATTGGAGAGTCATGAGTGTACAGATGAGAGTTTAAAACCATGGGCATGCATGACATTACTTGGGGAATGGAATTGGATCTACTGCTCAGGAAACTGCTTCTCCAGGTCTGGATAGAGAGACTAACATTTCAATATCCAGGGTTATAAAGAGCACTCATTACTAGGAAACATGAGTTGCAGGCCAATGTTACTGCAACATTGGAATTTAATCTTCTTACACTGTATATACGCCATGGTTTTAGTCAAGAATGTTTCCAGGACCTTTGTTTATGACCAAGCTAAATACCATATGTTCCATTTCACTTTGTATTTTGGCATAGAATTCAATGAGATACTGCTACCTACACTAGTAACATATGCTCTCCAAATGACTATTAAAATTTGCAAAGCAGCCATACAATTAATTTTTAGCAGAGATGCACTAATAGCTACCCAATCATGTATAGCAGCCTGGACGGCATGCCTTTTGCATTTGCCAGAGAGAACATATTACAGCCCATATTTTAGCCATCTTCCCTCAGAGGGTAAGAAAATTTTGTTAGTCAAGACAGGTATACGAAATTAAATTTTCTCATGATTGGAACAGTTCACCTGATCCTAGGAGCATTTGTTTTTCTAAAACAACTGGCTGGTTATACCAAGTGGTCACTGACTGTTCAGACACTGGGATGCAGAGAGGTTTGGGCAACCTCTTTTAGATCGACTGTGGCTCATTCAGGAGTTCAATGAGATGAACTTGGGTGGATGGTAGTTTCATATCATTTCAATATAATTAAACAATTGCTAATACTTACTGTGTATTTACTTTGCTCCAGAAACAGTGCTAAGTACTTTACCTGCATATCTCATTGAATTATCCCAAATCTTACATGGTAGCGATTATTATCCCACTTTACAGATGGTGAAACATTTTCAATCTAGAATGAACTAGACAATTGGGCTTTCCCATTTATATTTATTTTGAAGGAATCTGAATCAATGATTTAGGGTTCAATGATGCTTTACCCACCTGACCAGTTTTACAGAAGCCCTATAATGGAACACAAGCTGTAAAGACCACTGCTGAGCACCCATTGTGTTTACCTTGCTAGCATCTCTTCCTCCTTGCTGGTGAAAAAGCTGTTTTTCCTTCTGGAACCTTGCCTTCCTACTCCCTGTTGATTCAGGTGGACTTATCAGCCAACTGACACACCTCCTTTCTCCTCACAGGTCTAGACATAGAAGCCAACGTGCTCGGTCAGAGAACCCATCTCAGAACCCAGTGACAGGCCAGTGGCAAAATCCATTACCCATCAGGGCCAAACAGATGTTAAGAAATGACTTTATAAGGAAGTGCCGCTCATTTATCTGGGCCCACTAGCTCTAAGGACAAGTAATCCTGGAGCTTCTGGAAGAAAGAATCTGCTAGACATAGAGAGAGGCAGAGAAAGAGGGCACAGACTCACACTCTATCACTCAAAGTTCTCAGTCCAGTCCAGCTTCTCTTGGAACCACTACCATCCCTGTATTTACATCAGTCAATACATTTCCCCTCCTTGTTAAGGCTGGTGTGAGTTGGAAGTCTGTCACTTAAAATTAGAAAGACATAAAATAAAATAAAAATATAGTCAGCAAAGAATTACCTGAGAGAAGGAATATGATTCATTGATTTTAAATTTCACCCTCTGAGACAGATAAATTCGTATGTGAAACAGAAACTCCAAATATTATTAATATCAAGATTTCAGACATACTCATTAGGAAACTGCACTTTAGAAGATGGAAAATTGAGTTTAAGAAGGATTTTAGCTACTTACTTAGATATAACAATTACATGAACATTTTCCAGGGATGTTTTGACAATCAACCAACTTTAAATAAACAAAAAAAATAAATGACACTAAGAACACATCCTACTATAGCCTGACCAACCAGGACCCTTGTCTGGATCTTACTCTGTGCACAGTGCTTTAGATAGCTATGCTCTGTATTAACACATAATTATTATTCTTTGAATTTCCATAAAGGTGGTCAATATTACATTTTCAAATGCATGAGCTAACCATTATGGAAACCATTACAATTAGCTAAGTCATCATGGGCAAGCCATTTAACATTTCTGGATCTCAGCTTGATGGTGTAATAGGAAGATATAGTACCTGTCCTGATAGCAGGTACAAAAGCACTTTGAGAAATACAAGGATTATCATTACTAAGAGCAAGATTCCTCAAAACTTTAATTTTATCCTAATGCTTTTTGCCTTTTGCAGTCTGGAGAAAATCCATGGTCTTCATAGAAATTTTGAATAGATATCTGTCACAGGTCAAATTTAGAGGAAAATGAGGTCTAGTAATAGAACACCCTTACCCTGCTTTTCTGACCATGTAAGTCTTTGTCACCTCTAGGAACTCTGTCCAAACCAGTCTAGTTTCTAACCCCCAACATAGTGTGGACTCCATTCTAATTCATTCACTCATCTCACCTCAGATTCACTCTTATCTACCCTTCTACATGTTATTAAGCTGGAGCCAGTTTCCCCACTCCGATAGGCAGTACACCCCAGGGCTTACTTGGTTATGGATTATGCACTGTCTTATTGCAGTTCTTATGTGATTCTCTAAAGTTGTCCTATAACTTCCTTGTTGTTATAATTTCCACATGTCTCTGCCTTGCCTTTCCAATTAGTTTTTAAGTTCACTAAAGCTAATGATTGCCTTGTATTCTTCTTGCACAGAGTGGATACTCAGCAAGTACTTGTTGGTTAACTTAAAAGAAAATTTCCTAATGAGGAAAATATCTGAGGAAAGAAGAATCTATAATAAAATGAAATGAAACGAGAGAGATAAAGTTTTACAAGAGCAGGTTATCAACTGGAATCTATTCAAAACAGGCCAGAGAGCTATTCTAATCAAAAGAATCACAGAAATCTGAAATCAAATTTTTAGAAATTGGAAAGAATCCTCAAGATAATTTAATTAATATCCTTCATTCACTGAGAATAATCACTCACTAATTTCTCTGACTTACCAATGGAAATTTTTACATATTTAATTTTCCTATTACAAAACTTGACTCTTGGCAATTTTCTTAGAAACAGAGTCCAAGAGAATGAAACCTTGAGAACACGGAATATCTCATAGATATAGAAATATTTCTTCTTCCTAGAATCAAACCAGATGTCTTGAGCCAAACGTATGGTATTATCTTTTAATTTAAATTGCAACATGAAAAGAATAAAGATAAATAAGAAAACAGCACTACTCACCTAAAAATGTGAAAAGTGCAGACTGGTTCAGAAGTGAGGCCCCCTTGAGGGGCTAAATCCAAACTGTTAAAAGATCCTGGTGGTCAAGCCCTTGAGCTTTGACATGATATCAAAGAAAGCCCTAGCTTGAGAGTCAGAAGACCCTGATTTTGAGACCTTGCCCCCAATTTCAGTTGTGTGACCATGACAGTTTTTCAGATTCTGATTATCAAAAATTTTGTGTTAAAACCAGGATTGTTGAAGGGATTAAGTGAGATAATATATGTCAAGATACTTTGTAGAAAAGCAGAATTTGCATTATTGCCTAGCTAGCTAAGTTACATTAAAAATATTTTCATCTAGCTGTCTTAGCTTTCAGAATCTAAAAGCCAACATCCTAACACCACCTCTGTAGCCTCTTGATTGTACATCTCTAAGTTAGCATTAGAGAAATGATCAACAAGTCCCTGGCTCTAGCACATTCCAACCCTTAAAGAGGTCCCTAAACTCATGTGATTTCAGCAAATGAGACATAGCCAAGAGTTTCCTGCTCCACAATTAGTCACATCAGGCAGAAGGCTCCCAACAATGTGGTGAACACAAAAGTGTCTTTTCTTGCTTCCCAAGATTTCTGCAAAGACGGAGGAGGCAGGCCTTTCAATTACCACCAGCACCTGCCTCTCTCTGAATCCACACTTCCTTGATGTCTGAGGACCTCCATCTTGCATAGATGTTCCTTTCCCCCCATACTGACTCTTCATTGAAAGAATCAGTGAAATCCACCTACCTCAAGACAGTCAGCATATGCTTACAACCCAGGCCCCCTTCCAGATACCCCACAACCTGCACCAGCTTAGAAAGTCACTTTATGTGCTTTCCAAAAGTCACCTGCTCTTGTCCAACAGAATAAATTAGGTTCCCAGGGGGCAGAACTCCAGACAGCAGAGTGTGAACAAACCCAGAAGATCACCCCTTCCAGCAAATAATATCACACCTTTCTTCTACTATAAAAGCCATAGAGATGGGAACAAATTCCACCACCTTAGAAGCAACACTGTCCATATCGTAGGGTACAAAAGACATAACGCTGAATAAAGTATTAGAATTGTCTCTGTTCTAGACATATTCTTAGAGGTCTTAAATTATGTTTACCAGAGATTAAAGGGACCCTACAGATGAGCATGCTCCCCTCAGTAAGCAAATGCCACAACTAAAGCACAGTAAAAGGATCACCCAGGGCACGCAGGATCACCCAGTGAGTGGCAAAGCTGGAAACAGAGCACAGGGCTTTCCAATTACAGATCTGCTGTCACTTGCATAACCAAATTAATCTGTTCCACCCTGAACCATATAGAGTCTACACTGACTATAAACATCTCACTGTCTCTTTATTCAAAATCAAGAGGTGTGGCCAATTGCTCTCCCCTTGTTCCCTGCAGCCCAATGACTCTATAGCATAAAACTGGAGAATTACAATCAAGCCACCTGATATTCACCTCTCCCCAAACTGGGTGTTCATGAGCTCTCACTCTGACCCTTATATTATGCTACTTTCCTCACTCAGCAGGCACACCATAAATACTGAGAACTGATTGGCTGATTGATTAGCTAACAAATAATAAAGTTTATGGCTTCCCTCCTGAACTCAGAGCCAAAAAACTGTGCTAAATGGCTTCTTTTCCTCCTTTCTTCCCTGTTGACTTGCTTATACATTTTGAGACTTGTCATGCAATAGGTTGGGAAGCAATTATTTTGAGATTCACTCTTAAAAATGAATAAAGCAACGAAGTCTATAGGGAAACATTCCCCTAAACCAGTCATGGACCAGAAAACATGCACTGACTATGGTTATACATGGTGCTCCAAGGTTCTCTAATTTAATGGTCCACCATGGCGTCAAGAGCTAGTTTCCTGGAATTTGAGAGAGACATATATGCAAACCTTTAATCCAGGCAGGAGGTGAGCACTAGGGATAGGTCTGAGGGCAAAGGCTACTGACACAAAGAGGATAAAGTCTGAGCTGCAGACACCTCTGGGACAGCAACTGTAATATCTGAGAGCACCAGGAACAAGAAAGCCTGAGTGTGTATATGGAAGGAGCAGCTGGACCAGGATGTTGAGCTGCATTCGGTTTGGGTACTGAGGATTTATCCTTAGCGGTCTCAGTAAAACAGATACATACCTGAATGCTCAGAAGCATGGGGAAGAAATCAGAACAGTAATCTGGAGGCAAACAGGCCCAGCTCTCCCTAAAGCTAATTTTTAAGAACACACTTCCTCTCTATATTAACATAATACAAGACTTATTTCTATTACATAGTATTAAATAATATACATATACATAACTGAATAGGGGTATATATGCCTATAGATTTTTGTAAATGACTCAGATTCCCAGTTTCCTGGAATCTCTTGATCCTCATAGATACTGCCACTGCATCGCCTGACAGTTAGAAATACTCAGACCTTTACCATCCACCTACGTGACCACGGGTTGACAACGGAGGATAAAGTATCACCAGACTATACAGTTATGAGGAAGGAAGACGAGTCAAGGATAATTTCTCCAGAAAACAACTTTAATTCTTTTGAATACTTCTCTCCCAGTGGAATTGGAAGTCAACAAAAGCTCATGAGATCTCAGGCATATTAAATGGCTCTGTGGCCTAAATGACATTTAGGGTAACAAAAAAACCATGATATCTATCCCTCTTAACTTGACCTAGCTCATCACTCCAGAGGCAGGTTCCCCACTGGCTCCTCTTCCAAGTGCTCTTAATAAACTCATCAGGCCTCACAAAGCTGCATTTCCCCTTCTCAGTCAGAAAACATAGATCAATACACACAGCAGAAGCACTTATGCTTTGTTCGTGAAATCTCCTGTGCAACTGTTAGAATATTCACACACCGAGCCCGATGTGGGCTACCTCCGTCAGCACTACCCTGGCTACGGGCTACTCAGTGAGGAGAGGGGGAGCAACATGACAGTAAAAGCAAACTCTGAACCTAGATGAAAAGTCAATCGTGTTAAAACAAGGTGATGTCAGTGACCCTGTTTGCTTAGATATGCTAATAGTGGAGGCCTTCTTAACATTATGGAAATCACAGAGAGTTAAATAAAGTAGGTTAGTGGTCCACAGGCTGACAAGTGCCTGGACAAGGCCTCTGCCAGTATCTCCCCAGCAATCACAACTGGGAGGTGAGCTCTGCAGTACCAGTGTTAAAAAAAAAAAAAAAAGGCTACAAACAACCTCCTCAGCTGCTTCTATAGGGAAATCCAAGTAAACACATGGGCACCTAGAAAGAAGATCCTATTCCACTGCTCCCTAGGCAAAATAATTCCACAGTTGCTATGAGAGGTTACAAAAACAAACAAACAAACAAACACCACCACCTCAATTTTAGTGCAAAAGGCAGTGGGAAAGGATGCTGAGAAGCCAGGGGGAGGCGTTGGTGGGAATCTATTTCTAGGGGCTCATAGCACCTGTTTGCAAGCCTTCCTCTCAAAATAGCTTTAAGCAACAAGTTTCTAAAATGGCAAATCTAATGCTTCTTTTCTCTGAGAGTGCTTTGTCATGGCTGATACTCTCACCCAAGGATTCATTTCCAACAAGCCTGCAGGATAAAGCAGAGCGATTTGATTTTTCGAATGTCTGCAGCTACTGCAGCAGTCCACTGTTTGGGAAAGCAGGCGGGCGAGGCTGGAGCTGGGCGCTGCCTGGGCCCCACCTCCTCCCGGAGCACTCACCATCAGCAGGCTGAGAGCAGAGTCGGGCACCAGCTGCACGGCCATGGTCTCCGATTCCCATGCACGGTCAGGTCAGTTCGTCTGGGCCCTGGATGACTGCAAGGCATCCACAAATACCTACAGCAAACCAGCCAGAAATCCGGACTCAGGGTGCAAAAGACTGAAGATGAAGACAGGCCACATTTCACATCGTGGGGGAGAGGGGGGTGGTCAGGTGGATGTTGGGAAGAAGGGGTGGGAACAGTGCTTAGGGATGAAAAAAAAAAAAACGATGAAAATAGGAAGTGCAGGTTATTTAAAGGTGAGCCCCCTCCCTAGCTTTACTAAGCTGCATGAGCACAGAAATCACATCTAACACACACAGAAAAGCTGGGGACGCAGAATTTTTAACTGATACCTTAGCCTAGGCAGCAACTCTTCTTTTAACTGACAATTAAAATAAAACATTCCCTATTGCAGATAAATCAA